>JAIPRL010006646.1:0-26452 GCA_025469235.1 Pemphigus obesinymphae
ACCTACATGAAACTGAGCTATTATAAATATATCATATTACATTTTAAAATATGTATAAGGTCACACTAAATCATATTTATTTCTACATTTTATCTTCAATGTAATGTTAAACATAGGTAGGTACTGAATAGGTATATAATTAATATTAAGAGTTATGTATACTACACCGAAGCTACGCTCAGAATCGTTTTATTGAATGCAATGATTTATCATTACTTTCAAATGCAATACATCCACCTAGAGTATCCTGCCTAGTAGCGAAGTGCTTCCACCCCCTACTGACCGGCTTTTTTTTTTTTAATATATACTAGTAACAACAAGTATTTAAACACACACACCAATGAACACGAATTTATTGATTTCTACGATGTTTTTAAGTCCATTATTATTCGACCGTATATTCCACGAGAAACCTCTTAGACTACCTATTTAATTAATTTCCCGGCTCGTTTTCGCTTACGCCTACTACGTATTCCTTTTCCTTACCGTGTTCAGATATTTCTGTTTTTCAATATTTTGTATTCTCACCTTTTCTCTGAGCCAGGAAAAAAAACTTTTCCAAAAACGTTGTCCGGCCGTTATCACTAGACTTTTTTCACGCTATAGTCATATCGCGTCAAACTTCCGAAATTTACTTCTGCAAACTTTACCAACGTTTTTTGACACCACGGACGTTAGATTCACGTTCATCGGACGTTTTTACGTCCGACTGATCCTTTTTTTTCCATCAAATCTTTTCCGTCGTATCGAGAAATTTGTTACGAATATTTGTATATTATGTATCGAGATATAGTGTCGTTAGATTATCTGAATTCTTTAGATAGGTACAAGAAATTTCACCACTATCATCTCTATTAAATGACTTTATTATAGCGTTTCCGCCTATTTCAATAATTTACACTACACCCGTGCAGACGGTATCACACTATACGCGTGTATCAATATAAGTGATAATAATTTGACACCATCAATGTTCACGATGTTATTTTTCTGCAACCGTGTAGATAATAAATACTCTATACTTTCATATGGAATTTGCATTATCTATTGTACTACTGATACCAGTTGATATCATTTTCACACAAAAATTGTACACTAGTGTACACGAGTGTAGGTAGATGGAAAAATATAAATAAATAAACCGAACTTTAAATTCGGGTCCCAGTTCGAATCCTATTTCACTAAATCAGTTTTTGCGATTTTTTTTTCGGTCTCGACGTCTACGGAGATAATGAGTGTTTATCCGACATATGCGGAGTAAGTAGACAAAATCGTATTCAAATTTTTTTATTGTTATAACTTTTATTATTTAATATTTATTAGGTATCAATTATTTTTTTTTTTTGTTTGTTTGAATTACGTATTGTGGAGTACCTATTATTAATTTATTATAATTAGTTTAATTGTGTGTTAGATAATATCCTGGATGATTTCATATTCGACTTTACGATGTTTTTTTTCGGATATTTGTATATTTCCATCTGACGACGTTAATTATATAAAAACCCGAGAACAGTAGGTCTGACCTACTGATTCATACAATACGTATTTATATTATAGTATAATCATTGAACTTCTATAGCATTTTTTATTAAATTTAATTAATTAATTACTTTGATATACGCAGGTAAGCTTTTATCAGAGATATAATGATATTTAATCAGACTTTCAAACTCATCAATGATATTTTTAAGTCCGACTGACTTCATTTTTACAGAGTACTATAATAAGTAAATGAATGACGATCAATTTATAATATTTAATAGAAAACATTTAAATTAATTTAATAAAAAAAATGGTTTAATATCCGGAAAGTATTCGATTGTAAACTGATTTTGCCAATCTAGGTGTATGATTTGATTTAAAATTATGGACATTTTAAATACCTATAAAATTTAATTTACACTAAAGTAAGGTAATATATCAAAATATATGAACCTGTTGCCCAATAGTTTGTGATGTGATTGACTGTTAGGGAGATACGGATCAAATTTAAAATTTACTAATATAATCAACACCCCAAGAATCACGTACCTAGTTAAATAATATAATTATACCCCTAAAATTTCGTCTTGTGCTTTGTAATTAATTTTAAAATATATTTAAATAACTATAATATATTTTAATTTAATTTTTTTTTTTTTATTAAATGTTCACTTTTGGAGAAATTTGATTTTATGTTTTATGTTTGATTCAAATACTATATTTTATTTTAATACGAAAAATGAATATATAAATATTATAACAAATTGTAATTCAATAAAATTCGCATATAGTTTAAAAAAAAATGCTCCACAGTCTAAATGTAATTCATTTTGAGATAAAAACTTATACCTCTCAAATATATATGGATTTTATTATTGCTATTGGTTTTTTATTCACAGCACAACTTAGAGTTCTGCTACTATGATGTGTTCTGGTTGTTTATTAAAGTGTATATGAACTTTTTGTCGAATTCTGCCAACTTTCTCACGTACTTTCACATCAAAGGACAATGGAGTAAACCAGATGAGTACGGAGTTATAGTTCCTTGTAAATAAACAATTAGGTATATATGTATATTTCAATTAGAACAGGATCAATTCATTTTATAACCATTGCAATTTATACATAGAAACTGATAATATATGAAATTTCTTAATACCAAAATTAATTTCCCTTTGTTTGACTTAAGTTGATATAATAACAAAAAAAAAAATGTTTAATGTTTTAAAATATATATATTTAAGATTTATACAAAATAAGAATCATAAAATTAAAATATATAACATAATGAAATATTTTTAAATGGATTATATAATCTCTTTTATAATTAGACGTTATTACGGTAAGTATATTTTTATTTATTAGACCGTTTTGTAAAGTGGACAATTTTGTTGTAGAAATGTTTGTACAATAGACCATTTTAGAGTCAAATGTTTTAAAATTGGATAATTTTGTATTATGCATATATACCTTCAACTAAAAAAAGATTTGTTACAAACTATTTTATCGTATGAACAATGATAAAACACCAAAAAATAAAGAAAAAATGTACATGATTGATATAATTCAATAATAACTATTTTATTTATTTATCTGGTAGTTTATAATAACGATCAAACACCATTATAGTTATTTTTAATAAATTGTACGGGATTTATATTTTTGACAACTTTAACAATAATATTATGTCAAATGGCTGACTTTTAACCGAATTTAGTTGTTTTTTCTGATACATTAAGTACATTATTGTGTTTATGATTATATAAATCAATGAATAAACATGTACACACAACAGGTCTCAATTTTCATATTCCTTGACAATATACTACCTCTCAAATGAAAGAAACTTTATACTCATGTATCGTACCTCCAATAGTATACACCAACATAAATATAGATCATTTAATGATCCCTTTTCTTAATTTCTTAAGAGTGTAATAATTTATAGGATTTCGGCTTTTTTCAATACTTGACTCTAAAATCGTTTTGTAGTTCCTCGAGTTGGTTGGATTCGTTTTTAGCATAAATATTATTTCAAATTTTTGTCCACTATATACTGTATCATACTTGTATGTCAAACTTTTATACAAAATACTTTTACTTTATACAAAAAATTTAAAGTACTATTAAAATAGTTTTTAAATAATTCTTTTTCGGTAGTTATAAAAAAGTTTTTTTTTTATAAGTTGACATATAAACCCATGCATCCATTAGTAATATATTATAGATGGATACATAGAAATATAATATCAGCTAATTTTTAGTGAATTATAGTAAAAATAAATTGACTGCAACAAAAAAATTTTATGTTTTAATAATAACTAGTTAATCGGCTATAACGGTCCAATATTAACAGTTTTAAAACAATTTGATTAACATAATATACTTAATATGTAAAGAAACCTAAAACAATCAAAACTAATAATAATTGTTAATAATAAGTGGGTAAATGAGGAAAATAGTATTAAATAGTAAATTAGTAAGGACGAACATTTGAAAAATCACACTATTCGAGTGTGCTAGATTTCCGGTTTTATATCTGCCTACTGCCTGGTATCTATGAATGAAAAAACGTCCGAGTAACCAATTGTCAAATCAATAATTTTCCTCGTAACTGTGATAATATATCGATAGGACAGATGGACAAAACGGGAATATAAACTTATTGTGTTAAGAAACTTAAAAACGAAATTCAATGCCAGCCAGTATCGCAAATCGTATTGCAACCGACACAATATAGGCATACTAGCACACTGCCAGTACATTATGTACACTATATGCAGTCCACACAGACACATTTGGAATGGGGACAAGAGAGGCCAATTTTTCATTTCCGAAAGAATATACCTACTAAACAATTTTTTGTTTTCGCAAACATTGACGTGGTCTGCGGCTGTCCGGACGCGCCAGTGAGGTATAAGTATAAGTAGTACACAGAATGATTTCAAACACGGTGTTGATGGTGAAATGTCGTTTAATTATACAAAAGAGAACACATAGTATGACAGACGTATAATATGCATGAGCATACGTGTGATAAAAATGAAAAATGATAAAATACGAATAAACAAAAAAAAAAGTGAATGAAAAATATATACGGTAATGAACCGAGCCGAGATCTGGACGTGCTCGGCCGGCGACACTCCCGCGCTAACCCTCCAGCCAAACGGCGCGCGGTAGCGACAAGGGCGCCGCGGTGGAGACATAATTTCCGCGATCTGGTGGTTTTCATGAAACGTAGTGGTCGTCGCCCAAGGGCCACTTCGACATTAATCAATGATCATAGTCAAATCATACATTTTTAAGTCGCGAAATTATTCGCGTTCATGTGGCCACTAGAAAAAAAAAATATTTTTTTTTAAATTGTAGATATCAAATTATCAAATTGTTTACGATCGAATACCAATGAGATTACAAAATTTCTGATCAACGGTGTCACCCTTATGAATCTAAAGAATATGGTCAATAAAGAATGGAAGTACTTCTTTTGTCGGGTGGGATACTGGACATAATGGATATATTGGATTTGAAAGAAATGATAGATAAATAATTTATTTCGACAAAATGATTATGAACAAAACTCAGTAAAATATATTATCAACAATTTTTTTCAAAATTCGTTGAATATATAATAACGTCTAGTCGGGTAATTTACAATAAATCTATTAAAATTAAATAGTCAATTATATTAAAGGTATAATAATTAAACATAAATAATATTCATAATAAAAAAATACGGGTCTTTATCAACTTGAATTAAACAACGAGTTAATGGTTTGTTTTACTAATTAAGTTAGTATTTAGCATAAGAATAGTAAAAAGAAGAAGACACGTAAGTAAGTGGAACATTGAGGAACCTTAAAATTTACCTTGGAGAATCTATAAATTGGAAAATCTCTATAGTCAAAATGTTGTTAACAGGAAAATAATAATGAATATCGTTACATAATCAAATAACTAATTCTAAAACAGTTGAAGACTTTATATAGAGCAATGCTTTAATAATGTCAAAAGCATTACAGAATACTTGAGTGTTATCACTATGATTTTAACATATTCTACGGTATGGTAACATGGTCAGGTATACGATAACTGAGAAATTTCATAAATGATGAACTTTAAATTAATGAAATTTTTTTTTTTTAAGTATTTGATAGCAAAAAAATTTTAAATCTTTTACAGGCTTACTACGAAGAGAAATGATTTTAAAAGGGGGGAATTTGAGATATTTATGAATGAAAAATATTACTATAATTAATATATTATAAAAAGTGATAGATCAAAAATCAATACTCGAAAATAATAAGATGTCGATGTCATGTGTATTACCTCCTCCTCTAAAAAAACATAAACTAATTTTGTTGGTAAAATTGAATTTCAAATTTTTAGGACCAAAATCAATTTTAAATCCACCACTGAATATATATATATATATATATATAGAAACACTCGAATCTACTTGCGGCAGACGTTTATACAAATTATAAATTAAGTAAAACTCAGTGCACGATGTATTTATATCCGTGGTGGGAGAAATGGGATCGAAAACATATTTAAATTGTTTTATGTCCAGTGTTCAGACTTATCTAGATAATTATTTACTTATCTTTTATCTTATCTAGATAAATAACGGTAAAGTATCTAAATAACATTTATAGATATATTATTAATTAAATATACCTAATATACAAAAGTATTGATTTTTTGCCAAAAATATACTCTTTTACTCAAAATGTATTGATTTATAAGCAAAAAAAAATGTTGATATATAATATGTAGTATGTACTTGTGTCTTTAATTTTAATTTTATTTTCGTTTGTCACCGATAACGTGACTGCAACGGACATCGTCAGTGATGCAAATGAGTTATACTCGTCAATTGTATAATATACACCTAGAAATCTACATAATATATTTTTGGGAATTGAAACATGAAAATTTAAATGTGTGTGACACCAATTAATTGTTGCAAAGTGCAATGACGACGTGCGATAAGGAAATAAGTAATAAGTAGTAGGTTAATACCTACTACTTATTACTATATATACTATATAATAGTTATATTTTATTTATGATTTTGTATTATTTTTAATTTTAATATAGGTTAGGTTTAAATTAACAATAGTTAATAAATTATTATTATACATATATACACTTTTCGGATTATTGATTTTGATGAAACATCTTAAAAATATTAGAATGTTATTTTTTTTTATTTAAAATGTATGTTATTTTTTATGTAGATAAAAAAAATTTATCTTTTATCTCGATAAATTTTTACTTATCTAATCCCCCAACACTGTTTACTTCTATCTCTCTATAGTTTCATCGTGCATGGGATTCACGTGCATTGTTTATATATAACGTGAAAATTCGATCGACCGGACAAAATGTCTGCGGGCTACAAACTCTGCCGGACCTACAATAACAACGCATATTATACTAGGCCAGTGCAGATATCGTTTAATGGACGCATTATAATATTATTATGTCATGTACAAACAAAGAACCATTGTCCGTGAACGCCCCGGGGATACACCTATAAAATTGCCCTCCAAAAAAAAAATAAAATAAAATAAAATGAAAAAAAAAAAAACCCCTAAGCTAATTCGTGGCGACGACCTTTCGTCCGTCATAATTTAATTACCGTGCAATCGCCATATATTTTGTGTGTACAGACCTACCAACCCTGCACAATACCATGTTCATATGATGTTCGCATATATCTACATAACTATACCGCGTGAAATTAACGAGCTGACCACGTAAACAGTGTCCTACGCTATCAATTCTTGCCGGTTTATCGCGAAAAACTATAATAATATCTGCTCGGGCCTTAGGAGGATGCTACACGCCAATTTCAATGGTATTTAAATACGTTATATAATTCTACAGTTGTAGAACTTCTGTCTTGGTAATCGCAGAGTCAAAATGTGTACAAAATATGAAAGATGCGAATATTTACTATGCCGTGGCCGTAAAGTTTTTTTCGTTTCAAATTTCTTTTTATATATTTTTAATGGAAAAATTGTTTTAATTATCATGTTGATAGAACATTTGAAGGATCTTACTTTAGTTATATATATATATATATATATATCGGTGTTGGGGGTTTTTTTTTTAAAAAAAATGTAAATAACTAATGAAATTTTCAAAAATCAACATGTCTCATTTTCGACAAACAAATACTATTCCCTTTTCCGCCAAATGTAAAACATAACAAACTAACATAATCGATAATTGATAAAGTAATGCGAAATACAGTAAAAACCTACAGCTAAGCACTTGAATTTTAGACAATGTGTGGAAAAATAGACGAATACATTGTTAAATACTCCTATACTAATATTCAAAGAAATTTTTTCTTTTCACCCGGTTCATATATTATGTCGCTAGTCCTTTTACCTATTTCATTTAAAATGTAACATTACATAACTGCCAAAGTTAGAACCTTAACCCAGGTTATTTAAATCTATTACCGTCTAATATCTCTGTATATGGCGTACTTAAGCACAACACGATAAACTCACATTTTGAATTCCAACAAGTCGAAGTATCTACTAATCAACTACCGTGTACGTAATTATATTATGGGTCGCAGGTTTTATTTAGGGCCGTTTTTTTTTATAGGCCGTTGCTTCGATGTTTAATTATAACGTATTATCTAGTTTTTAATTATTATAGTTACAAAAAATTCGATTAAATAATATAATAGAATACGCGTAATTGGATTAAAAATGTAGTTTATTTAAAAAAAAAAAAAATAGAGCACCAACAAAAATAATTACACACGGTTTTTCCTATGAATCCCACACGCAATCGTATTCCCTAGCTAAAACCCTATCTGCAGTATGCTATTGCATATCAGTGGTGCCATCGTGTTGAAGTTAATTATACGTTATATATATATATATATATGTGTGTGTGTGTGTGTGTGTGTGTGTGTATTAAACAAATTTAAAATATAATCCGAACGATCGAGCAACTTCCCCCTATTATTTTCGTGATTATCAACGAAGGGCCATATTTTACAGGCCACAATATTAATTTCATACTCACAACGTTGACTAAATTTAACATGAAATACCTACCTACTAAAACTAAACCTCGGATGGGTGGAATTAATTTGTAATTTTGTCTAAAATATTCATATAACAAAATGAACAATAAACTGTTGCGTTAAAAATAATTCTGATCATAAGTTTGTGTACATTACAAAAATAACGGATAATAACAAGTATTCAGTTAATTCCATTAAGTATTTAAAGTTTGTTTTGTAAATATCAATAACATGTCAGAATTTCTTGATATTTTTGAAAAATCTGAAATATAAATCTATGCTTTGCTTACAATGTTGCTAACCGTTACAAACTCCAAACACTAGTTTTTTTTCTCATTTACACAGGTACCAAATCGACTACGACTATAGCTATGATAATAGTTAAAATAGATTGGAAGTGATGATTTTGTATTTCTCTCTAATACACATACAATAGACACATACAACATAGTAATTTATGCGTATTCTATTTCCAACGAACCAATGCGGTAATTTAATGTAATTTAATTTATGCAATAAGAATTTTCCAAATTTTCGATTTTATACCTTAAAGTTTCACTATAACTAAGTTAACACACATATGACATATTACATTTTTGTCAAAAAAAAAAAAAAAATGAAAATGGGAAAATTCGTTTTAAAGAAGACTTCATGAAAAATTCAAATCGGTTTTCACAATCCTTACACGTCAAGATAATATCACAGATCAATAGGGAAATTGGAAATGAAAAACGTCTAAATAACTATATTATTTGTATGATAGTGAAAAATTAAATTTCACCACTTCAATTTTGTTAAAGCTAAACATAATGTAGAAACTATAGAAGGTAAATTGAACTTATCTATACCATAATGTTTAAACTGCAGTTCTAAAATCATATCAAGAATTGTCTTTAACCAATTTTAACATTTTAAAGAATAATATACCTGTGACTCTTAATCCTAAATAGATGATGATTTCAAAAACTCTAATAGAAAATGCATATGAAACACTATCATCAATTATGAAAGCCTTAGATATGATTTAAATATGATTGTTATAATTTACTATAGTTTTCCAAGGATCCACAATTATTTATAATCTTCGTGATACATCCATGTACCAGGTTTTGAGTTAAATCAGTCCAGTGATAGTATTTGAGATCATCGAAGTAAAATCTCAAACTTACAATCCAATTCCTTAATTTATCTCAGGTAGCTTTAATGTTGTAATTACTAATGTCATCATAGAAAAGTATTATTATTTCGTTATCTTGGTACAATTATTATCAATAAATGGTGTTATCGGAGATTAATAATTTTAAATTTAAACTACAAAATAAAAAATAACTGCAAAGAACAAATTCATTACATTTCATCAAAAGACTATTAAAATAGATGTGTGATTATTATTATTAGTTTATTAACGCTTATATAGAAAATTTTTAAATATATGTATATCACAATAAAAAAATTAATTGATTGTAAGAATACAATAAAAACAAAGTTGATAGGTAATAAAATTGATGAAGTTTGATACATTTTAAAATTTTAGTAGAATATAAGATTTTATCAGAAATTTGTTTATTTAAAAAGAAACAATTACCACTCATCAATTCCGTCACACATAAATTAAACAACAATATGGAATTTTGATTATTATTAAAAAAAATTAAATTATACTAACATTTTGCAAATATAATGCAATAGATCGATTCCTCACCACCAGATACTAAAACTTTCTACTCATCATCCTAAATCATTAGGTTGCTGCCTCAATACATAAATTATTTATTATATAATAAAATATTTTATCAAATTATTCTATGAATCAATGTCAAAATATCCCCTGTCGAAAATAAATGAAAGATTATGTTTTACATATTCTAAGTTAAGGACAAAATGCTGATTTGGATCCTTATAAAAATACATTTATCATACCAAAAGTAAAATTTAATTTTTAAACAACATTAAATGTATATGAAATCTTCTGTAATATATTTTAACAAAGCTTTTTATTGATATATTTTTAAAAAATTCATATCGTTATTGTGATTGATTTAAATGCCCGGTATTATAAACCCAAGAATCTAAAAGATTGTTTTCCATATTAGTATTTTTGACACACAGTAAAAATTTTATTTTTCTAAGCTTTTTATTCACACAAGACCACAACTCTTACATATAATACATACATTTATTGTTAAATTTGAATTAGGGAAATTAGACAATATTTTAAAAGAACACAGATTTTTATTAATCATGCAATGTATTTTTATAGGTTTTATCAAACACAAAAAACGTTGTCAAACAACTCATCAAAATAACGTAGGTATCTATACGGTTTTATTGTAGTTAAATACAACTGAATGTATTAAAATTCTATGAAACCATTCAGTTGAAATGAAAATATATAAATATTTCAAAAACCAATAACTGTTTATAGTATACAATATACATGTACAACTTCGGTGGTAAAAAAAATACATTCAATTCCACTCACTTTGTTTAATTTTAAAACAGTTTTTACCCCACAAACCAATACCTGAAAATAAAGTACAGTATACATAATATTCCAACTATGAAAATATTTAATTTTAATCTGATCGATCACGTATTATTTACACAGTTTCCTTTTACCCGAGGGATATTTGTTTTTTTATGATGTTCATTAATATTATATGTCTAAACTAAATACCAACTCTCTTATTTTTGTTATAAATTTTAATGAATCCACAATATAAGAATTCAATGTAATAACAACTAATGACAATATTATTTCCTATATATTTTGTGAATGATTTATAAAAAGTATTTTTTATACGACTTTTTAAATTCCTTTATATAAATTCACAAAATTTGTAGTCACCTTATAAAATACCATATTATCGATATTGAACACAATAAAAAATAAACAAAATTGCTTTTTTAAACAAACCGACTTAGGAAAGAAAACATTCTAAGCTACTTATGGTTACATTATGATCCAATAGGCTTATAATATTATGATCGACTAACTAAAATATATGAGTGATTTTACACTAGAATACGAATTGTCCATCCATGTAATATAGGTGTAACTTTATTGTAACTATATAAAAGATGATCGTTTTATCATACTCACATTATTTCCTATATTATTTTATAATTTTTGTTTTTTGTAAACTTGAGATCTATTATATCTCTATACTTTTATAAAAAGTTAGATTTTTTACTATTTTTTTAGGTTTATACTTTTCTTAAACAACGTTTGCGAGCATTTTTATGTATTTATATCAAATATTGAACCAATAAATTTATTTTTGGACCAAAAATTCATTATTTATTAGCATTTAATGTTTAGAAAAGCTTCTAGTATGAGGTACTATAAAAAGTATTCTCCGTCCTTACGGACATCTAGTATAATTCTATCTAAACATCAAATGCTTATAAATAATAAACTGATGATCTAATATTTAATATTTATGCATCAATATTTTCAAAAAAATATTTTATGACGAAATATCAAGTCAAAAAGATATAGGCTTTTTTTTAAAAAAAAAAAGTATAAATTTAAACAATAATAAAAATTCTAACTTTTTAAAAGTTTTTAGTGATTTAATAATATATTAGCAATACACATTTTATTATAGGGTTTAAAACTGGAAAATCAGTTTTCCCCAAAAACTGGTAAAACACCCGTTTACGAAAATTGAAAACCGATTCTCGGACTGGTCATAGGTAACTGAAAATTTATATATATATTTTGGGTTTTTAAATATACTGTTAGGTAATGTTAATAGAGTTGATAACCTATGTTAAAAAGAATAGTTTAATAATTAATCTATATAGGTAACTTATTTTATCTGTTATTTATTATAATATGCCATTGTTATTCATTGCTAGAATTGGCCATTTTGACAGTACATAACATAGTCTTGAGTCTTCCCTAATGATGCTGCGCTTATATCTGATATAATAAAATCAAATTTTAAATAATAATGAATTCAAAAATATCGATTATCATATTATACTATTTTGATTTTTGTGTACTGTGTAACGTATATTCATTATAAAATTTCATTTTTAATTTGGCACATATGTATTTTTAATATGTTTTAATTTTGTATACCTTTCTATTATATAGTTTACTTTTTAATTTTTAATATAACAATAATTATCAAAATTAATTGAACGATGAATAAAGTTTCACCTGTTTTTTCTGATTCTCAATGTGCAAGTAGTATATTTGAAATATAAACTTTATCGTAATAAATTGCGGATAAACCGTGAAACACTCATAAATATTAAACCATTAAATCAGATAACGTCCAAATATAGTCTATTTAAATTTTTAATAAATAAAAATGTTTGCGTTACAGTATTGTACATTGTTTTTGTAAATTTTATTTTAAACGTATCTACTGCAGGTCAGTCGTTCTTGTCAAAATATCGATTTTTATTGTTTCCAACGTTTGATAAAATCGTTAGCAAATCACCAGAAATGACTGCTGAACGTTTTTTTTTTTAAATTTTATTTTCCAATTTCTTGTATTCCAAGCCGAAGACTTATAATTTAATATACGCTCTAATATAATTTCCATTTACCAGGATGCTTATTGCACGTTTGGCTCTGACTGTGCAATTTTTTTGTCTCTACATTATAATATATAGTAGGTAATATCACGTTTATAGGTTTGACCTACATTTACGCAACCCCTCCCCTATCCTCTAAATGATAACTCGTTAAAAACCGTTTGCGTTAATCCCCTCCCATAGTATAACGGAAATAAATTACCATATAATATCTATTTCCAAAGTCAGTGCCAATAACCCCGTTGACGAACCGATATATAACGACAATGTTTATATCAGGGTCGAAATTATCTCAATTTTATAATGGTATTTTGATTGTTTTTATTGATTTAAAAAATATTTCTAAAAAATAATACCATCACGAAATAAGTTATTGATGAAAATGTGCTAGGTTTAATCTTGCTACAATTTTGTGACATATATTATATTAAGTTACATTAAAAGTAAAATAATCAAACTTTAATTATTTTTTATTTAGAATCTTCATTTTTTATTACTACTGATAACGAGATACGGGTTTTTATATTTTTTTTATTTTTATATGGGATATATAACTTTTTTAAAAGCAACTGGTAATTGCGATCGATATAGTACACCGGCCACAGTTTACAAATCCAATTTTTATGACTGCATCCGAGTTCTGTCTTAAACATAAAAATTTCGATAATCATATTATACTATCGTTATTTAAAAAGTAAGTGCATAATAATTCCGCACTTCCAGTGCTTGGTGGGAATATTAAAATTTTTTATAAATTTATTATAGTTTAATGGTTTAATTCGTTCATAAAACATATATCTATAATTTTAATATTGAGAATATACATTTTTTACTAGAGTCTCTATAGGTACTCTATTTCCTCTTCTTGCGTTATTTATTTATTTTTCTAAATTGAATTTTATGCGTACCTATCATAGTATTTCACTACATTCTTGCGTTACTACTAATTGTAATATATAACTATTATTACAACTATTAATAAACTATTATCGAAACGTATTACATGTCTTAACAAAAATTACGCAGTTTCATTATTTAAGGCCTATTAAACGTGTAAATTTACAGGATTCAGTCTCAAATAAATCATCTAAAGTATTCATTAATTTAATTATTAAAAAAAAACCATTTAAACATATTATCATTAAAGATAAATAATATACTATTATAATAAAAATAAATAAACATATAGGAATATACACTAATTCGCCTAACTTTAATCATATGATTTACATTCACTGATATCGAAATAGTACCTATTCATGAGTGGTTTAATATTATAGTGATTCTATAACAACGAATCACTGAAAGCAAGAATTGACCCGAAACTTCGTTAATCAATTCGTTCTGCATAATCACTCTGGATGATTCAATATCTAAATATGGCAGTTTACTTTTTATCCACTATAGGTACATTTATACGATTTATTTTATATATTCTAAAATAAACCATTCATAGAGAATAAAAAGTGTAAACATTAAATCATTCTGGATGAATTTTCATTCACACATAGTGTTTTCACGAGAATAAGCAAATATTAATGATTTAATAACACAGATCATACAGAGTGAATGAAAATTGAACAACTTTATTAATTGTTGACATTGGATATTTACACTGTGTATATTTTATTCATTTTGTGTGATTTATTCGATACGATCATCCAAAATGAATCATCTAAACGCACATTTATGAATAATTGACGATAATATGAATGACGGAATTAGTAGAGGGTGTGAAAGGAGGAAATATGGTGATCATCCTCCACATCAAAGTATTTTTGAACAATATTTTAGAAGTATAAGATTTATTTGAGAGGAGGGGGTTTTAGCCAAATTAATTTCCAAATTGTACCTTTTATTTTGGAGAAGGAATAAATACACTTTATGCACCCTTATTTGTAAGTTACAAGTACTAATACGTTACTTATAACACTAATTTTTTTTCCCATACATACCGCCATTCGTTCATTTTATTTTATACTTTTAAATTCACTAAAATATATTTTTGTAATCCTCAATTATCATACCAATATTATCAAGTGGGCAAGTAAACTCAAATAAGTTGATTATAAAATTTTTAATTATAATTTTCTAATAAGTAATGACATATAAATATTATAAATATCTTATAATTATTGATAATATTAGAATAAATGCTTTTATTACCACGTTAATACTTAACTGATTTGCAGATTATGATTACATGTATATGATACTAATCGATTGTTAAGTCAAAGGATCATGAATTTCTAGTAAATATAGAATACAATTTGAAGGACAAATGGACAGACACGACGGCTAGATTTCTTAAAAGCAATTTTAATACTTCGCATACAAATCTAAAACAACCTTTCATATTATATATAATTTATATATTATTAAAATAATTATTATAATATATATATATTATTTATATTATATATAATATAATATAATTTATAGTTCAGTCTCGCTCAAATGTTAAAATAAAATGAAACAGAAAGAAAAGTCATTCAAAACTTCCCAATCTCGTTTAGGTCGTCGAGATTTTACTATTGCGTGGACATCACGTCCGCCTATAAAGCAAGTTAAACTATAAAATAAAAATAAAAGACAAGCGTATAGTTACGGTTTTAAGTTAACGCATCACGTCATCCCCATATGTATGAATGATGTTTGCCATTTTATTATCACTTCACAATATTGCCAACCATCGGTTACAGTTTCAATTTACATTATATTCTTAGTGTCACATCCAAAATTACAATTTAACAATGTGATAATTATTACTATGTCGTGCAATTTTTACACATACAAGTTTTACAAAAATAATGAAATAATTTATTATTATTTGAGACTTAGAAATTTTAAAGGGTATTGGATAGGTTTTGAGAACTTATAAATAACATTAACTAGATTTACTTTGTTTTATAGAGTGTCACTCTTTTTGCGTATCCATGCTATTACTTTGATCAATTTTTGTGATTATATTAATAATAATTTATCAAATAAATACTACTTTTTTCCAAAAAATTAAATTTTTTACCTCTTAGTTCGTGCTAAAATAGATACCAATATTATCAACTTCACATTCCAAAAAAATAACTATTGGTACATAAATAAATTGATTATTGAACCAATAATTAAATATAAATAAGAGGTGTTCATAGGTGAAGGAACGAGCAATAATATTCTAATTACCCCCACACTACTTTACGCTCTTCTAAACTTTAATTGCCAATAAATAATACAAACTAATTGTTGAATATTTTATTTCTGTACACATATATATTTTTAATATAATAATCTGCGTCGTAATAGAAACATGTTACTATGTACATATTTTGGTTTTTTTTTTTAATAGGTATATGAAAATCTCAGTCCTAAATATTACCACTAATATTACGGTTTTTGAAAATCGATATCTATTCCAAATAATATATATATATATTCAAGGATACGAATACACACTATTGATAATTGAACTTAAACGATATCAGTATACTCTCCTGAAATAATCATTTTATCACGTAGTATTCTGTTACTTACAGTATTGATTTTTGTATCACCCAATTTGTATGATTATGTTTTATACTTGCATATATTGTTGTTCATAAAAGTCAACTTTTTATAATTAAACTTAAACAGAACATCTATTTTAAAATATGAACCATGTGAAATTCCAACATGAATTATTATTGTTTTAAAAATACGAGTTGAGTGAACAGGCAAAATGTACTTGTTATAAAAACATTTAACTGTAAACAATTCAATACTTATAACAAGAGATTGTTTCAAACTATACTTTGTCTTTCTATATATTATTTTAGTCTAGTAAATTTTTAAGTTTTGGGTACCTACATGAAATATGTTTTCGACAAAGTTTATAATAAAACTTATATACTTTTATTCAAATACTTTTTAAGTGTTCGTAAAATACTATTTTTTAGAAGTATCGAAAAAGTATTGTTTATTATTTTTTTTTACAAAATTGTGAAGAAGTGCAAGAACAAAGTATTTAAAGAGGCTCAAAATAAATAAAGGAGAATGTCAGATTAACAATACTATTTAAACATTTAAGCATTTGACTTGGAATTAAAATTCTTCAAATATAGTCAATAAAACGTGTGAAGTAGTCGAAAATATAAATGGATATATTTATTATAGTTGGACTTAGGTAATAGATAATAAAACTGGTTTAACAGCGGCTATTAAATTTAAGCATAATATACACAAACTATCAAAATATAATATTTATATATATATTAAACATTTTAGTTCTATTAATTACCAGTAATACTAATAAAAAGAGTGACAATTAATCTTTACTCAGCAATGAACGAAGAGAAGCTATAAAAATAATACATCCGTAATTTGTGGATTTGTTTTCTATGGTAAATATAATAAATGTACATATATTATTTATATTAAATACTTAATAGATTACTTATCTTGTATATTGTAATATTAGATCAGTTGAAATAAATACATTTCAAGTCAATTAAACATACATGATTTTTAGATAATGTGGGTTTAGTATGAAAAGGTTCAATATATGAGTATTATACTTTTTACATAAATTAAAATACATTATTAATAATTTTACATAAATATAGAGGCATTTTTTTATCCAAATATGGAGTTTTTAAGTGTATTATATTGATTAAATTACACAGAAATTGTAAAATGTTCTATCTAATAAAATTTCAGTAACTACCTAATTGATTTTATTTGCATTATACATAGAAGTAGATACTAAGAAAAGTGTTAATATTAAAAGTTCTATATTCAATAAAATTAATAGGTAACAATAAATGTGTACTTTATAATAAATTTTCGTTTTACATTACTTACTTTTTTCATAAAAAAAAATTTTATTGACTACTGTAATTTCTACTCAAATCGAGACGTTAGGTATAATTAGTTTCTCGTACGCATCGTTGGCTTCTCCAACAAAATATAACATTGTAAATATAGCATAAATAATCAAATTCAAATAAATTTATATTAAATCGAATAAAATAAGCACGTACCTATTTACCTAGCTAAAACTATTATTAATAAATACGTCACTCGAGTTTTTTTATACAATAGAAAATCCTGATTTCACACTTAAAAATGAACCATGAATACTTATTGGCTCATAAGGTTTTTTTGTCTAAATTATAAATAACTAATTAATTAATATAAACTATAATTAATACTGTTTAAGCAATTTAAATTATTTTTAAAATGCGTTATAAGTTTTGTTTCAAATTAATAAATAAAAAAATAT
This sequence comes from Pemphigus obesinymphae, assembly GCA_025469235.1. NCBI lineage: Eukaryota > Metazoa > Arthropoda > Insecta > Hemiptera > Aphididae > Pemphigus > Pemphigus obesinymphae. The sequence continues at coordinate 18,354 of JAIPRL010006646.1, forward strand.
TATATGAACGTATAAACCTTAAAATTGCAGCAGTCCCAAACAATTTACAAAAAACAAGATAGAAGCTGCGAAAGCCTGCGATTTTCATATATAATTATTATATATTGATACTTTTCCTATAGTTTTTAAAATATATATTATTCAAAAGAATACATTTTTTTAAACAAAATATGTGGAGGGGTGAAAAAAGTCGGGAGAAAATATTTCCACCATTGCATGGTATAATGTCTCTTCAAAATCAATATTAACTATATGTGATAAATTAAAAACCACTAGAATATTTTTTAGTTTTCTAACATTTACATGGATATTGTACTTTTAATTCCCCTTGGGATATGTATGTTTTATTTATAAACTAAAAGTTATGTAGATAGTGGTAGCTTTTACAGCGTAGCGATTGTAATAATTTTAAGATGCCTACAAATGATTTATGGTGAGACAGAGAATTTCGCATCCAATGAGTTTCAAATTCATCAGGGATCGAAATTTTGCTATTAAACTATTTAAATCTCATAATTCGATTATTCCAAATGAAATATTTTACATCTGTGTAGCTATATGCCTATAGGTATCTTGAAAATGATATGTATAACACAAGGAATATTTAAAAATTCAACTATTGGAAGTAATAAATATTTCAACTGAAGTGCTATTTTGGGTGAAGGTAATATAGTGGTTAATAAGGTTAAAACTATAAAAGGATTCAAAGCTGATCAATTTTTTTGCTCAAAAATATTATATATTTGTTAAAAATTGAAATATTCACCTAGTTATTTTCACTCGACTTATTTTATAATTAATAAATCAAATTTTGTCTTCTTTTTTTTTATTACTATGATTCTTTAATTGTTTTTATTTATTATAACATTTAAAAGTTTAACGTATAAAACTACATGTTTAATGTATATAAAAAGGTTTCATCTCGTTTTTTTCACTTGTTCAAATGATCATATACTTTAAGGTTTAAATATACATATAACTTTTTCACTTATCCTGTTAAGACCAAATTATAGATAATATTTCGCTTTTTAAATAGTATTAATTATTAGTTAGAATTAATAACCACTAATGAGTGATTTACAATATTGTCAAAAAACAAATTGTTATTACCTGAGAAAAGTTCTAAAACAAGAATATTTTTATATTTACAATAGTACAATCATCGTTTGCTAGAACCTTTTATCAGTAGCGCATAAACTATATGGAATATAGTTATATAATTATTTTGAATATAGGTAAGTATTATATTAATTTTATCAAATAGAACTTATTCGTACTAACAATATATTATTGCCTATTGGTATAATTTAGTTCTGTCTAATGCAAATAAGAATAATCAGTCACTGAATTTCAGTTAGATAGAACCTTTTACATTTCTGTATAACTGCTATATATATATAAGTACTTTTGACTATTTTTAATTATTATATTATATACCTGAAGTCACAATATTATACACTTTTATTTTGCATTTACGTATTTCAACAACTATTTATATTGTCACCTTTAGCGCGCACCAAAAACTAACCGACTTTTTTTGGTATGCACTGCAGATGACATCATAGTCGTTGAAATACGTATACGCAAAATAAAAGTGTATAATATTGTGACTTCGGAGATATAATATAATAATTAGGAAAATATTACGTATCGCGATGTGTGATATATATCTTCACACTGCTGAAGTCTTTGTAAATGTTTCTATTTTAAACCCAAATAAATAATATTAAAATACGAAGAAGTTATTCAGTAGTAATTTTATAAAAATAGCTTTTTGGCAAAAAAAATGTATAAAATAAGCCTTCGAAACATCGACTGTTAAATCAGCGGATAATAAACTATTATATACTTACTAGAGTTTTATGTTTAAGTCTATAAGAGAGAAATACAATATTTTCTCATTTTCTTAACTTTATACTTTAATAAATAAATTAAAATATATCTATTGTTTAATAATAATTACAAATTAAATTTAAATGAAAATTCATAAATATAAAAGTAGACCGATAAAATTAATTTTTTATGCTTACAAAAAAATATAATGGTAAAAATATAATTGAATTGATATATATATATTTTTTTTTTTACTGTGAAGATCATATTACTAAGGCATATAGCACATACCTACAAATAAACACATAAAATATTTGAAAATAAACGTATTTTTATTAAATAAGTGATTTTAAAATAAATTTTGTGAGTGTGGGATTAAAACCGACAACCCTGGAATGGTGAGAGGGGTTGCGCTCTTGCAGAATTCCTTTTGAAGTATGAATACAAATTACAGAGAACCCAATAATTCAAAATATATTTTGTTTGGGCTTTAAAACTTGAAAATATTAAAAATAAATACAAAAATCGACGTTCAATTAAACATTTTAAAGTGGAATTGCACAGGAGGTTATTAATATTTACCAACAGTTGTGCAGAAAATCGATTTAAAAAGAAAGAAAATACGGGAATAGTTTGACCATTTTAAAAAATAATACCAACTTGACTTTCCTGGAAAATCTGTTTTTATATAATAATTATTCCATTCGATCGATTCAGTTGATATTAACTATTAGTAGTAATAATATTCATTACTAAACAAAAAAAATACGCTTATGCTTATTACTATTATATAATCAGAGATGTTATATTTATAAACTAACAAGCATATCTTTCGAGAAAATGCATAACATTATGTAAACAAACATCGAGTATGTAAATTGTATGATAATTATTAATTGATTTATACGATTGAGAGCTATACTACGTCATAAAATTTAATTCGAGAAAATATTTTATACTATTATAATAATAAAATAAAAAAATTTTAACGATCAACTTGGGCTTTAAATATTATTATTGTTTTTATTAAATTATATCCATTCAACTATCCTAGTGATGTAAAATTGAGTAATAATTAATATAAATATAGTAATAAATGATAAATTTATTGGCAAATTGTATAGGTTAAGATATACAAACAAATTTGTGTGATAAAAGTATGAAACTAAGGTTATTTTTTCATCACATATAAATTGAAAATTTTATACACCTTATCGATATAAATATGTATTTTTTATCTTTCACTTTATTTAAATATAATGTCCATTTTAATTATTTTTTATCGTTATGTAGATAACTTCGTCAAAATTATTACTAATCAAAATCATTTTTAGTTAGTTAATTATAATTGATTCATAATAACATTAAAAGTACAATTTCCTACACAAAAACAAAAATAAAACAACAACAAAACAAAAACCATGTTTGTAATATTTTAAAATATATTACTGTTGTAAAAAGTTGTTTTTTTTAATTTTTTTTATATACTTAATATATGTAACTGAATTGCCTACTCAAAGTTAACGGACAGACACTAATATATAATAAAGTTTTTGTACAAAAGTTCTTACAACTTAATTGATTCTTATACAATAGGTATACATTATACAGTATACACTCGTTACATTCAATATTTTGTTTTTGGTTGATCAATCATATTAAAATTTTTTTTTCTATTCTCATTCAAATTTTAACCATTCTGCCAACGCCTTTCTCCTCCCTCCCAGCAATTTTGGGCTTGCTCAATATTCATGCTTACTATCAGTAATGGATGAGAACACAAAAAAAAAATTAAAAATAATAATTATTTACTTATTATTATTACACATATAATACATATTACGAATCGTTGTAAAATATCTCTGTGTAATATTAGGACAACACAAAGTAACGGGAAGGACAGATTATGAAAACTTGAATGATCTAAAAATTCATTTTTTTAAAAAAAATTTTTGTAAAATTAATTAATTAATAAATGTTATGCATACAATAAGAAATTATAGCTAAGTACAATGTTTATTATAATAAATTATTAATAACTTTTTCAAAATAACATTGATATATAGCACGATACTTAAAATATTTGTAAAACATTTTCGATGAGAAACATGATCAAAATACATATTGATCTAAACAAAAAAAAGATTGCTATACATCTGGAATTCCACGTCTGCAGTTCACATTTTATAACTAGTCGATAATTTGAGTTAAAAAAAAATATTTTTAAACTTTTATACACAACTATATAGTTAATTAATTTCGACATCAACAAACTACAACTTCTCTATAGTTCAAATTTTCATTGTAATAATTTATCTATTTATGATTAATTTTTTAATTCGTCCATTTAATTTAACATATTCCATTAAGGTGAACCATTTTCTTGAATTCATTTTAGGTACATATGTGTAATAGAAATTCAAATGTTATAATTAAGATGTGGATTTTAATGCAAAATGAATTTTTTAGTGAATGGTCTAGGATAATGCAAAATTCGATTCATATCTCAGAGAATTTAAAAATTAAAAAAATTTCGCATTTTTTTAACATTTTATGTTTTTAAAAAAAAATTTTAGAATTTTTAAATTTATAAGATATTTTTTATATATAAATATGTGTGTTATATGCTTAGAGTATGAATAAATAAATATTATATATACAACCTAGCGTAGAATAAATATTTTAAATATATGTATTTAAAAATTGCAAATATTTATCTTTTTCGATAAATTAGTCATTTTTAGTACCTATACGTAATTCTCAAAGTTTTAATAATATCAATGATATCCCCGATATCCATAATACAGAAGTATAATATAATCGTGTATAATGTTATATATACAGTCTGGTATAAATATGCAACAACGAAAAATAACTAATATAAAACTAAATTAAAATTATTTTTTTTAAATAATATTATACAAAACTGCTCAGAATTGTTTTTGTTAAATTTAAATACATTTTTAAACATTTTTAGGGGATTTTGTAGTGCATTTTTTAATATTGTGGCATCTTTTAAGTCATTTAACAGTACTGATTTAGGTTAATTTAAAAATGTCGATTCAGAAATTAAAAATTTAAATTTTTAAATTAAATTTATGGCATTTAAGTCCGTGCCCTAGTTATAATTAATTATTACTGAATGGGTACACAATGTATAATAAAATAAAATGTGGACAAGTTTATAACGATTCGTTCAACTATATTAAAGATTCGAGTTCTAATTTCTGTAAAGAAAAATGAAAACAAAAAAACTTTTTCAACTGATTTGAATTAATTGCAGTATTTTTTTTTTTTTTTGTTAGCACTATACTTGACGAGTAAAAATTATTTTTTGTTGACTATGTTAGCTAATAAACTACTATAATTTATTGATTTTCTATAAATTTAACTATACTAACTCTATTTCTTCATTAACTTTACTCTCTCTACAAATAGAAGAAGTCTCTCTTCGTGTAGAGGCCTAAAGTATAAAATTATCAAAAAGTAAGTTAAAAATTAATTTAACGAGATTTTGAAAAATATAAATATTATAACTTGTATTAGAATAAACATTTTTCACATAAATCATACTTATTTCACTCTATTTTCAAAAGAAAATGGTAGACATTTAAAACTCGGTTTATGAACAAATAAATATCAATAGAGGCGAAAACAAAAGTGCGTATAGTTTTGGATTATTTATACTTATTTGAATTTTTAAAACATTTTAACAATGAATATATAAAAAGTATAGAAACTGATACTGGCAGTTTCGTAAAAAAAATATATTACATTATTAACAGATAAAGGAACTTATTTAATATAGGTACTTACTTTATTATAAATATATTCAAGTACAAATATTTTCTCGATATTTAAATACTAATAATTTAAGTGATTCATAATTTTGAACTTGATCTGTGAACATAATAATTATTACAGTAATATATTTTTACTTTTACATTAAAATAAATAATAATAGTAATAATATAAATAAAAAAATGTATTTTTTTGTAACGTGAAATTATTTAAACATTATTATTAAAATAACATTTTGCTCAAGTATTCTAAACACGTAAAAAGTATTTTAATTTAATGAACGATGATGTATATTTATTTTTATTTTTATTTCTGTATCCAAAAATTCTATAAGAATAGATATTCCGATCATTACAAGTAGTATGATTATTTGGTAGCAAATTACATCTAGTGGGTACTTTAAAAAGGTCGTTATTGAATTTTTAAATTTTTTCGATAAACGCGTAAGAAAAAACTATCAAAAAATTAACATAAAAATCTGTAAACACAATTTTAGTAAAATTCTTCATAACACTGAAAATATTAATACTGTTGGCATACAATTTTTACCACAAACGTATATACATAAGTTATTAATACAAAAAAATTATCAAAAATTGAATACAGTGTTAAAAGTATGCCATTCTAGTCTAGCTACACACAAAAAAAATTTTAAATCGGTAGGTATATATATTTTTTAATAGGTATTTCATTGTTTTGTGAAAAAATGTTTTTTTTGTATGAAACGTGTTCGAATTTCGGAGAAATAATGGATCTATACATTTGAAATTTTCACGGAATACGTATATAAGTACATTATATAATGGTAAAAATGTTTTAAAATTTGTACCCTGTTTTTTCTTTTTAATATTTATTTTTTCATCAAAAAAATGATAGAAAAGTCAGAATTATTGGAGGTCGGACTTTGTTTTAAAGTTATATCAAATTGAAATTTACCAATTTTACCATGTTTGTTTAAAATATTAATTTTTTTACAGTGTTATGTAATCTAGTGACAGCTAATGGTGTTTTCATGTCCTCGGTTTAAATTTCTCTAAATCCAAATAATATTTTGCAATTTTTTCAACTTTCATTGTTCATTATATAAAATGATAATATTATCATTTGATTATATATTATTAGTAAAATCTACAGTAATTGTCAAGTATATTAACCGAAGCTCAGTTTAGAATCTTTTTTTTAGATAGAAATAATTTATCATTGATTTCAAATTCAATATATCCATCACCAGTATCCTACACAACGAGCGAAGTGCATCCACCCCTTACTGACCGGCTTTTTAATTTTAAATACTTTCACTAAAACTGTATTTATATTTAAATCATTCTGCTTTTTCAGACTTAAATTATTGATTATACTTCGGTTTATAAATACTGTCAAAATATACGTCATGTTTATGGTACTTTAAATTATTTGACAAAATAATTTTAAACGAGTTCGAATAATGATTAGTTCATTCCGTTGATATGATTTGCAGATTATACAATGATGGCTATAAATAACAAAGAATGAGATAGATATTTGAAAATAATAATAATAAAATGTAAAATATTCTGTAATAAATAACGAACTCGAAAAAAACTGAAAAGGTATATGTATCTAATTGAAATTCAAAATAATTTTTAATCATTTACGCACAACCGCCATAATACATCGTATTTTAATGTTAGAATTAATAAAAAATATATATATATATATAATAGAATAATAAAATTATACCATATAACTAGAATACTTAGAAATAATAAATTACATTCTTATAATATTTTAGGGAAATTTTTTATCCGGATAATTAACGTTTAAAAATGTGTGTGTGTGTGTGTGTTTTTTTTTTTTTTTACTAACTTAACTATATAAACATATATTAGATATAACATTTTTTACAGATCATTATGTAAATAATTATTTTAAATTTTAATTTTCTAGAACAAAGATTTTCCAATGTATATAGAAAGTTCTATTAAATTCTACAGGAATAATTTAGAGAATGAACCTATATTTTTTTATGTATAATGGGTGTTTTATTTTTGTACTCTGTATTATTACAATTTATAATCATAAACTCATTATTATTTCTTTGTTTGCTTATCAAAAGGAAAAAATCTCGATATTTACTATTGTTATCAATGTTTTTTTTTCTTCAACAAAAGCCAGTTCATAAATCATATTATAATATATTCGTGTGGGTGTCATAATATTCTCGTCAAAGTTTATCTAGTTTTACGGAATATAATCTAAACGAATATATTATTATTATTTCAATATCAATCAAACTATTGTTAAATATTTTAACGCATTTTATAATACATACTACATGGTATATACAATAAAATTATTCCTTATTTAAAAAAAAAAATGAATTATTTTAACTGTGAGCCTGTGAATTTAATCAAAAATGCAATAAAATTGGATTTCAAATCATTAAAAGTGCAATAAATGGGGAACATTTTTAAAAAATGTTCAAT
>JAIPRL010006647.1:0-26449 GCA_025469235.1 Pemphigus obesinymphae
ACCTACATCGCGAATAATGTGAAGACCTTTTTTTTTTTTTTTTTGCTTATTAACGTTTTTAAAAATTTATTATTTGTAAAATTTCAAAATTTTGCCCCCGCCTAGTAAAATCTGAAATGACGCCACTGGGATAAACGTACTGATAAGAAGAAAAATATATATTATCTCTTTGATATTGTGCTTATAAAGTAATATTTATACTTAAAATATTCTTAAAAACTTAGTGCTGTCTATGAATTTGGCCAATGAAGTTCGTTTAAATACTATTGTTTACATCATCCATATTACTTAAAAACATATCTTCATTGTTAGCTCTATTATTACTAATATATCCAATTAACTTTTGTGTATGTATACTTGCATTAAATATGTCTCCTGTAAACTATTAGTAATAGGCTTTACAACTACAGATTATTTTCCGATTATTTTAAGACATATAATAAAATGTGAAGTGTTAAACCGAAAATAAAATAAAATGAATACGTAGCCTTTAATAATTAATGCATCTTTATTTCCATCTACGTTAAAATGTTAAAATGAGTTACGAGCGGGCGCTTTTTAGTTCAAATAAATCACACATTATCACATTCATATAATATGTATAACATGAGGTTTATCACAAAATATAATACTTATATATTATCTAATAATACAGCACATACTATTTATATTTTTATACAAGTGATATAAAAATTAATATTAACTTAAAATAGCGGGGAGCCCCGGCACACTCTCTAGGCGCCCTTAAATCCATTTTCCTCCACTGATGTCTGATTATATACGTTTCTCGATTGCCCGTTTCCTTGGACACTAATATGTATTTATAATTAATCTATTAGGTATTTATTTATATTATATAATTATTATTAATTTAATGAAAAATAAGAAATAAAGATAAAAAATAAATAAAAACATAGGTACCAATTAACTTTTATATTTTCAATTCATAATTTATAAATACTTCGTCATAAATCTAATATATACTTAGGTACTTAAAAATGCAATATTGGTAAACAATAAATATATCTATTAAATTTCTAAAATAATATTAAAACAAATTTTACTTGATTTTTTTTTTTAATTATCATTTGTATATATTTTATTTTTGTAACAATATCGATCAGTTGCGGTTTTACGAAGGGGGCGATAGATGGATCGCCCTCCCCTTTGACCTTTTTTTAAAAAATCTTTATTGGTCGCATTATTTTAACATATATGACTATAGTCTATAATAAATTATTCAAAATAAACAATTATGATTCCATTGTTTTGTCTTAACTACTGGCTATGAAATAAATAACAATTAGATGTTAAAAATGGTCTGTACTGATTTTTGATATCCAAATAAATGAGAAAATTTAAATTTAACAAAGTCGTATTTTTGCTATTCTTTCATAATTTTTTGGTAGTTTTTCCTTGCGCATCAAAAACTTATTGAGAAAATCGAAAAATTACTTTTTTAAAGTACCAACTAATTAGATGAAATTTTTTACCGAAAACTGAGTAAGTTTGCAAAGATTGGAGTACTCCTTCCGGTAGAAAATTTTTTTGAAAAAAAATAAACATTGTTAAACCACTATAGATCCGTCGTTTAGAATCGCTTAAAATCTAAAATACTTTTTTCCCGTCGATTTTTTTTTTAAATTTAGTTAATTTAATACACGTTATATTAAATTTTTTCAGGTCGTAAAATCTCATTTAACCAACTATTTGGACTTAAATATTTCAAAATTGTTAATTTTGTGGACAAAATTAAAATGATTATAAAAAAATTATAACTACGGATTTTCGAGATTTTTAAATTTAATTAGAGTAAATTATATTTAACGTTGAATAAAATTTTCAAATCTTAAAACCCAAAATGACCTCTTTTAGGACTTAGAAACTTCAAAATCTAAAATGTCTATAAATAGCCGAAAATTGCAAAAAAAATATTAAATCAACGTAAATATATTACTAAATTTATTATTCGATGTAAATCTTGAGATTTTAAAGTTATTATTTTCGAAATTGAAAAATTAAAAACTGGATTTGATAAAATCGTATTTTTGCTGTTTTTTCATCATTTTTTGGTAGTTTTTCCTTACATATTTAAAAAAAATATTGAGAAAATCGAAAAATAACCTTTATAAAGTACTAACTAGATACAATTTGGTACGGGAAATAGAGTAAGTTTTTATAGATCGGAACACTCCTTCTGGTAGAACATTTTTTAACAGAGAAAAAGAAAAAAATAAACATTATTGTAAAACACATTACGCTCAGAATCTAAAATAATGGCCAAAAAACCACGGGGATTTAAGGTGTCTAAACTTATATTTAGAAACCTAAAAGTAAAGTGCATGTGTATAATATAAATTAAAAAACATTTTTATGCCCCCACCCCTCAGTGTTTATCAAGAACCGCCACTGGTGTAAATGTATATGTATATGTATATGTGTTTCTGTATAAATTTCAACTCATGTGATACCTTATATGATTCAATTTCATCATTACATTGTCGAAATTATGAAGAAGTGACCATAATAAATATTTTTAATTTTGACGAAATATTGTGTTTGTACCGTTTTTACGTAATTTTCAGTAGTTTTTCCTGAAGCGTAGGTAGATATCTATATTGAAAAAGTCGAAAATTAATTATTCACGGTAACATCCTGATTAAATTAATTAGAAACATGCGTAACAATTGGATCAAACTTCTCGTTGAAAAGTCATTTCCAGAAAAAGATCAATAAACATCATTGTAAATCCCTTCATTTCAGAATCTATAATACAATATATATATTTATATTAGTACCTATATAGTATATATACATTTTAAAATTTTTGATAATTTTTGGTAGTTTTCCTTTATATGCTTAAAAAAATAATGTTGTACCTTATTGATTTAATAATAAGTGTTTTTATTTTAAACAAATAATAATATTGTGATTATACAACAATAAAAAGCGGTACTGACATGGGACCAATTTCAAAGTATACTTTCAAAATATATTTAAATATTTTCAAATTGTTATATATTATGTGTAGGTATTTCAATAAAATCGCCTTACAACACAACCGGACAACCTTTTAAAAACGAGTGTATAACGTAAATCATCAAGGTATTTTTATGAAATTCGACGAGAAACTAGAGAGTACCTACTATAATGTAACAATATAGGCACGTTGGCCTGATAAAAATATCGTAAACTGTGACACCGGACCGTTTTTGTGATTATGTATTTGCTTTCTGACCCCTCGAAATCTCGTTGATTAATGATCATCACCAGATGACGCAAACGATCGACGAAATAATAATTAATAACCACCGGTAATCGATAATCGTGCCAAAAACCTAATAATACCGTAGTTGAGAGAGAAAAATAGAATAATATGACATTATAATATTATATTCTGTGATAGGTAATACTATAGGATTATGATCTATAATAGCTTTATTACAGTAATGAATAATAATTTTTCGTGAATAATATTATTATTGATGTGAGGTCTAATATACGGTTGTAGATAGTAGGTACTATCTACAACCGTGGTCCAGATTCCCGACCATTATCACATATTATCACAATGGTCGGGTAGGTTAATCATTTCGTGACCGTTATGTTATACGTGTAATAACACCATAAGAGTACTCCGAGTACTTACTACCACAGAACATTACTTACTAGAACTTACTAATTCTTTATATCACGATTAATAGGTATTACATTTTAATTCAGTCATGTATATTTCTGTTATATAGGTATGTGTATATTTTTTACAGATTGTATCTTTTGAAGAACCCACAATTACAAAATCATCAGGTTTTTAGCATACGCTGAATAATATCTATATAATTTTGGATTTTCCACTTATGTGGGTAGTTTATAAGAAATCTATCTGTTGTATATTTGTATGTAATTTTCTGGGCCAATTTTTCATACACAGCAACACAAACACAATACCTAAACATACATTTAATGCAATATTTAAAAAAAAATACCTTACACTCATGACTCAACCCAAACTAATTAAACAAACATCTTAAGAAGAAAGAACCCATAAATAAAACATACGCATATATAACAAAAATATACACATATAGAATTAGTCATGGTTAAATATCCATTATCTCAAATTATGATTTGGAATTAGTACTTCATATATCATGATATACCATTGTAATGATAAGTGATAATGGTCGGGTATTATCATGACGGCATTCGCCGCCGGCAATGGTTACGCCATCTGTCCATCTAGAATACAAACTGGGCTCGAACGTCGACGTACGCGCGTGATAAAAGAAACCGACTCCGTTTAGTCATCCGAATCATCCAATGAGAAATGAGTCACCCGTACAAACGCTATCAGAGCGGAATTCGACGATAAAATAAATAAATAAATAAAGCGTTTAAAATAATGACTAAACATTTCGCCTAGCTCGAAATATTTATAATTTTAATTATAGGCGTTGGTCGTGTGGCGACGTAGTTGAAATCCCGAAGCGTTCTCGCCAGCGCACGTCGGTGAAACCGAATTTTCCACATTTCATTACGGTAACGCGAACGGACCGACGTTGAAATCATGGCCGCTGTAGCGATCAGACCAAAGGTGAGTCTTTTTCTTTTAATCTTGTCTACGGTCGAATGTAACTGCTTGTTCAGTGGCTTGGCCGTACGCATTTTGATTCCATTCGACAGATCGTAGAACTTTGTTCTGGAGCACCTAATAAAACAACATCGGGTACGCCCGGCAAAAAAAAATAGAAATTTTAATTACAGTTGAACTCTACTACCACCGTTGACGTGTGTTACAGGTGGAGGACAGTAGCAAGTCGATCATGCGCACCCTCAATCTAAACGGACACGTCGGCTTTGATAGTATGCCCGACCAGTTGACTCACAAGTCCGCACAAAATGGTTTCGTGTTCAACATACTTTGCATTGGTAAGTAGTAGCATTGATTATATATAATACAATCATTTAATCAATGGTAGTAGGTACATACAACTATATATTGTTGAACATTCATCTAACATATTCCGATAATTTTTTTCAGGTGAAACCGGTTTGGGCAAATCCACCCTGATGGACTCGCTGTTTAATACAAATTTCGAATCAACCCCATCCACTCATAATTTGCCAAATGTAAAACTCAAGGCTCATACGTATGAATTGCAAGAAAGCAATGTTCAACTTAAGGTAAAAATACTGAAAACATAACAAATTCTATCCTGGTGAAATTGTTGAACTGGTTGTTTTAGTATTAACCTTATAAGGAATTACAGGATCAACTTGTCATCTTATAACAGTAGTTTCTTTTTTGAAAATTGTTGTAGATTTTAAATTTTCAATATTCAAATTATCTATTACAAAATGGTAGGTATTAATATCAAATCAATAATCAGAAATAAAATATATTATTTTGTCTATCAATAAAATTTCATATATTTACAATTATATTCCATTATATTTAGTTGACTCTTGTCGAGACGGTTGGTTACGGTGATCAAATAAACAAAGAGGACAGCTTCAAATCTATTGTAGACTATATTGACACACAGTTTGAATACTATTTACAAGAAGAACTAAAAGTAAAACGCTTGCTTTCTACTTACCATGACACAAGAGTTCATTCTTGTCTATATTTCATCTGTCCTACTGGACATGGGTAAGTGTAATGAGATGTAATGTATCTTTAACTTTAACTTACATTATGATCTATTTTATTGGAAAAACTTCAAAATAGTTAGGTATGTGAAATATTATATATATATATATATTTTAAATTGGTTTTGTTTTTATACCTACAAACTGCCCAATTAATTCAACTTCTTGTGTTTTTAATATGATAATCAATGATAAGGACCAAATTTTGATTTTAAAACAAAAATTACAATTAAAAATGTATATACTATATTCAGATTAAGAATAAACTGGGTAGTTGACAGAAACTGGACATAGTTTTGTATGGCTATTAAGAGCTCTGTTACAGTAAAAATCGCTCGCTACAGAAACAATGTTATACTATATATTGTACATAGTGATATCATATATCACTCCCCATAAATGTATGTTATATTTTACTATAGTGCACACTTAATTTTGTTTTATAAATTGCCTTTGGCACAGAAGCCAGACATTGTGGTATCAAATAGTTCCAATGTCAACAACCAACAATTTAACAGATAGTCGCCATTGTGGGGGGGGGGTCCAGTATCGCTATTTAACCTATTCTTCATAAATAAAAACGAAAACCATTTATTTTTAATCTGAATAGAGTGAAGTTAATTTATTATTTTTATAGAATGATAAAAATATTGAACAGATAGGTTTACTGTAACTTAATTGATTACCTAAAATGTTAATATATATCTCAGAAGCTTTTTCACAACATATCAAGGAATATTTCGAATTAACATGTTGACTGCATAAGTACTCCAATTATTGTACTATACACATTATCAGGAAATCGTTATTTTATGCTTATGAAAATTTTATGTTTGTATAGTGAAAAGGAGTATTCTTTCTAGAAAGTGACATAGGCTTTTTGTAAATTATTGTTTAACAAAAGAGTTACACCGTTTAAAGTTTTCCTTTTTTTTTTTTAAATTTCCAATTTTGTTAAACTATTTTACAAGAATATTTTCTAAAATATATTGTTTTTTTTTTTTTCAAAATTGGTAATAGTTTTTAGATCTAATTTTACGTATTCATCTTTTTGCATAGTATAATTTTGTATGTTTCCTATTAGTTAGACAAAACCTACAAATACAGGTATCTCGTTTTTCAAAATAAATTTGAAAAAAATAACTGGAGTATGCGCACTGTAGATAGAAGTCAAAAAATATATACACAAGAATAATGTTACAAATAAGTGACAATTATTCAAAAATAAATGTAAAATACATTCATTATTATTTGAGTAACTGTAATAAACTACATAATATTGTTAACAGGTTAGTTGCCAATTGATTAACAAGTATTGCCTTTACTTATAATAACAAATATGTGGTTTGATAGTAATCATAATAACCTTATCTACTATTACAAACTTTCAAAAGAAATCAAATAAGTATAGCACTAAAGCCTATAGATAGCTAAATAATGTTAAAAATACATATTCTAAAAATAAAATATTTAACATTTAAAGAATTATGGTGGCTAATATTTAATTTGCATTGTTATCTTGTGTTTTCCAGTTTAAAATCTATTGATTTGGTATGTATGAAAAAACTTGATACTAAGGTAAATGTCATTCCAATAATTGCTAAAGCTGATACTATATCTAAGTCTGAATTACAAAAGTTCAAGGTAAATTATATTATTTTAATTTAGAATTTTATTATATTTCGAATTACTTCATATGTTTTAGACTAAAATAATAACCGAATTGCGATCAAATGGTGTTGAGATCTATCAGTTTCCAACTGAGGATGAAACTGTCGCTGATGTAAATTCTACCATGAATTCTCATATACCGTTTGCTGTAGTTGGTAGTACAGATTTTGCTAAGGTTGCAAATAAAATGGTGCGTGCTCGTCAGTATCCATGGGGAACAGTTCAAGGTTTGTGTAAAATTTGAATTTTAAGTGTTTATTTGTATGAATTAAATTACCTTGTATATTGATAGTTGAAAATGAATCGCATTGTGATTTTGTTAAATTGAGAGAAATGTTAATCAGAACTAATATGGAAGATTTGCGCGAAAAAACTCATGAAAAACACTATGAATTGTATCGAAAAATGCGTTTAGAACAAGTAATATTTTAGCTTTGTTAATAATCAATAATCTTGCATGAAGTAAATAATAATGTTACTTGTTTTTTAGATGGGCTTTAGTGATGTGGACAATGAAAATAAACCATTAAGCTTCCAGGAATCTTTCGAAGCTAAACGTAATCATCATTTGCAAGAGCTTCAGAATCGTGAGGATGAAATGAGACAAATGTTTGTTGTCAGAGTAAAAGAAAAGGAAGCAGAACTAAAAGAAGCAGAAAAAGAAGTAATTTATAAATCCTATTTAAATAATACATTAATAAAATAATATAATATTGTATATTATGATGTATTTAATTAACTAGTAAATTGTATATTAAATACTATTAGTTGTTACCTATATTATATTTATAATTATAATACTATATAGTTTTATAAAAATAAATATATTTTTTACGAGGTATAAGCTAATAAATATACTTTAATAATTAATACATAATATATTATATACCCATGTTACATATCTATAGCTTAAATCATAAAAATATTTCTACTTTTTTTGATTTTCCTTCTTAAAATTGATAAAAGTAAATAAACTGAAATCTATGATAAGAACACAAAAATGTCATATCACCACCTTATAAATTGATTATTTTAACATTTTATACTACTGTAACTCAATTTTAAGTTTAGAATGAGTTACTTCTTTAACTAAAACATTCAGTTAATAAAAATTTGATATACAATTAAAATTAGAAAAATAAACATTAATTAAACTTTTTTGGTTCATGTCTTCCTAAAAATAAAAATTTTCCCATACCTCCACTGTTAAAAATGTAAAAATAAAGTCTACCAATTACACATGGTGGAAATCGTTCCGTGAACAGCAAAGGTTATTGTTATTATTTTAGATTTGAAAGAGAAGATGGTTAATTGCAATAGGAATATTATTCTGAGCGCGTTCGGTATAATATTATTTTCAGTAGTTTTTCTTTAAGTTTTCAGAAAATTACTGGGAATAAAAAATATCTTATTAAAGTACTAATTAGAATATATTTCCTATCAAAAATCAATTTACCTGAACATTTTTATTCATCTCCTTCTACCCTCCAAAAAATGAATACAAATATTAAAAATATCAAATTAATTTTTGAAAATCGGTTAAAAAGTTTTTAAATCTTTATCGCCTCAATATTGTAGTACAGCATAATATGATATATATTCAAGTTTCTGAATTCATTATCAATAGATTATAAAAATCAGTTGAAATATTGATTACTATAACTTTTCTTCTATAGTATGTAATTGTGAAAAAAAAACTCCACGCCTCCCCTGTTAAGTGCCCGAGCCTCTCAAGGGAGACGCCCCCCATAGTTTGGGAACCACCGATCTAAGTCTTTAATTGTAATTTGTATATTTTTAATACTAAAATTGAAAAAAATAATTTTGTTTTAATAATTTTATGATGTAAATTATAGCCTTAACCTAAAATTGATTAAGTTACAGTTGTTAAAGTTTGAAATTAAATTGAATTTTTTAATTCAGCTATAACTCGATTATTTTAGATTTAAGACAAAAATAAGGTTGCGTTTGATAAAATGTAAGTTATATTGCAAACACGTGCACCAAACATTAAAATTTGAAAAATATCCAAAATACCATAATAATCATCTGCATTTTTAAAAAGTTTTTATTCTGGAAGATTTGTAATTTTAAATGTACGGCCTTTGCTATTTAAGCCAACAACATATGTTATATTTTATTTATTTAATTATTAATTATTTTTCTTTTTCTCTCCCAACTATATAGGTCAGCCATCTTAGTCTTACACTTAACTCTATCTCCCGCTTCTTCTTCACTCACCTCCACCTTCCTCATATTACTCGCAATCATATCCCCCCACCTCTTCCGTTTTCTTCTCCTTCTCTTTTCATCAAGATTCATTTCTTTTACTAATCATATTGCCTCAGTCTCTTCCCTTCTTAGTACATGTCCGAGCCATCTTAATCTATTCTCCCTCATTTTGTCAACAATCAAAGTTACTCCTATACTACCTCTTATATACCCATTCCTTATTTTATCCTCTCTAGTCACTTTACTCATCCACCTTATCATTCTCATCTGTACTACACTCTTTCTGTGTGCTATCTTTCTATGTATTGCTAACATTTTGTTTCATACATCATTGCAGATCTCACCACTGTTTGATAAAAATGTACCTTTTAACTTAATAAGGATTCTTTTGTCACACAAAACATCTGACGTTTCTCTTTACTTTATTTATCTACATTTAATTCTATCTTTATCACAGTTTAATTATATTCTCTTTGAAGCCTCCATCTTTCTGTACAACGAAACCTAAATACTTGAACCTCTCAATCTCTCCACTACATCTCCATTCAACTTTATTTTTAGTATTTCCCTATTCCCTCTGCATTTCCTTTCACCAAAATCATACTCTATATATTCTGTTTTACCCCTGTTAGTCCTTAGTAGTCTTTTACTTTCAATAGTTTGAGTTCTTAGGACTCATATATATTATATACTCACTATATCATCTGCAAACAGCATTCACTATGTTACTTCACCCTGTATATCCTTTGTTATTTCATCCATTACCAGAGAAAATAAGGTAAGGACTCAAAGCCAAACCCTAGTGCACTCCTACCCTGCCCAGTTTCTCCATACATACTCTTCACTTTTGTACTCGCCCCTTCATACATGCCTTCAATTATGTTCATATACACCTGTAGTAATCCTTTCTTCATTATTGCCCACTTTAAGATTACCCTAGGAACCCTATTATAAACCTTTAGATCAATAAATACCGTACACAAATATAATTTCCTTGGTCAAAAATATGATAAAATAATAAAGAAATATAAACACTATTGAAAATACCTTAAAATTTTCCTACTAATTAAACATGACAATTAATAATTATTATTCATTAAAAATTATAATAATTAATATAAAATTAGTCAGTTATATAAGTAAAAACTAAAATTATATTTATTAAGATAATCTGCATTTATTGTATCTGACTATCACATTGATAATATAATAAAATCATGCTACACATACCTTAAATGTAAGTTAAAGTTAAGAGGATACTACTCTCACTCACTTCTGTCTATGTAGTTTTTAATATTTTTAATTATATAAAATAAAAATTTAACAATTTTAAAATATTTAAATACATTTTAAAAGTAATTGAAAAAAAACCACTAGCTCTCTCGCTACTCTCAGAATCTAGTAGTCTTATATCAGTACAATTTTTATTATTGTGTAACCATGATAATTGTTAAAAAAAAACTAAAACAGGTTCATAAAGTAATTTTATAGTTAAAATATCTATTATACAATTTATAAAAGATGATATTCTGGGGTGAATTTTTTTTTTTTTTTTTTAATTTACAAATAAAAAAAAGTTGTGGTTTAAAAAAATAAAAAATAAACTTTTTACAACATTAATAGTATTTTTATAAATTAGTAAATTAAAAAACCGAAATGAGATTCATTAAATAATTCAGAAAATATCTTGTCAAGCTCTTGAAAATATTCTTCTCTTTAATTGATATTACATGTTTAAACTATAAATTTCATTGAACACTACACTGTGCGTAGTAAGTGATTTTTTTTATATTGCTCATAAGATAGACAGTGAATATGGGTATAACAACTTCTTAAAAAATTCTTAATGTATTGTATTTTTGTATTTGTGTCTTATTTTACTGGTAAATTACTAATCACTCAAATTACCATAATATAAGTTATAAATACTATTATGTTTTGTCCTTGATATCATATAAATATTAATTCAAATTATTGGCCCTCTAACAAATTATTTATTAAATTTAAATAGAAAGAATACCCATTTATATTTTAAAGATTTACTCCTAAAATGTAAAAAATGATTATTAATAGTATTTTATAGTTTTGCTCAAATACTTTTTTTTTCATATTTTCTGTTTGGGAATCACTATTATTGACTAGTTGTTATTTATTACATGCTATTCAAATTTTTCTATTGTATCTATTTGTTCTAATATGTTATTTATTCATTGCATTCATTTTTAATTAATTATTTAATCATTATTTAACAGTCAAAATAAATATTACATTTTCAGTCACTATTCCAAATGTCCAACATCTGTACACCTTTTGATATTACTTAACTTGAGGCCATTTTATCAATCGTTGGTTAAATTACCGTTTAACTAATCTAGGTTTAAGATTAAACGTAGATTAAATAAATAATGATTTTATAAATCACATTTATTCTAAGTTTAATTAAACTAAGCTTAACAAAATGAAGATTAATTAACTATCAAAATGCATTAATTGAAATAAGTCACAACGTTAATATCTATTAATACCCGTATTTTTTTCGTCAAGATTATTATTTATGTTTTCATGATATTGTTATTTCATGTACCTATGTTTTTAAATTATTTATTTAATTAATAATTTATATTAATGTACCTATAGTTCATATTTTTCTTATATTTGTGAAACATATTCATTATTTTTCCAAGATGTGTTCAAAAGCCAAACAAGAACGTTCCATAAATTTGTTGGTAGTCAAATAAGAACACATCTTGGGGAATAAGAAAACAGATGCTATTTTGGCAAATCTTGGTCGTTTGTTTTATTCAAATGGTCAATACTTGTTGACAATAAATAAGGTCTTCAAAAGTTTGAAATTAATTTTTTAATTCATATAAATCAAAAAATAAATTTCTTCGTCATTACTACTGCTTATCATTTTTTCATCTAGAATTAATTATTATAAATAATATTCATAATATATAATCCGATAATTGTAATAATAATAAAGTAAATACTTGCTTTGATATTTATTATTAACTTTAAATAAAAATTGTGTTAATAAAAACCTACGAGAATATAATATAGTTATACCTAATAAAATTGATAAAATACACTATAATCTACTTGATAATATTGAATTTAAACAAGGTTTGACTGACCAAAATATCTGGGTTAAATGCCAGTTAACATTTAAACTGGTAATTATAAAATCACATTTCTAGTTTAACTGTGGATTAACTTTAAACAGAGTTTAAATGCTCTTAACTGACCATTGATAAAATGGCCATTAATTGGATAAATAATTGTCGATCAAAAACTGATTCTTATCAACCTAGTACATTCATTTACCATTACTAACTTATAATTAAGTATTATAAAAATTTAAAAAATTTTAAAATTTAAATAATTACATTTTTATTATGATAATTATAGTAGTTCTCAAACATTCAAGAGGTCTCGTGACTACCGTATATTAAGAATTATTATATAAGCAATTTTTTATCCCTTTGCTAAATAGCTTTGTGTTTGTATTAGTAACCTGTATCAAAATGATATAGTTGCTGTCACCCGCGTGCATATTGCAACAATCTATTTTAAGTATCAAATATTATTTGACATATTTAACATATTTTTCACTCAAATAGATTATTTTAATCCCAATGAAACATCAAAATACATATTCCGATCACAATTTTAACAATATTAATAGTTTTTTTGAACTTTTTATAACAGTATTTTTAGTTAATTAAATACTTGTTCTTGAAATAAGAAATAAGAATTCCATTGTGCACTTCTCATCTTCAAGTTTAGACACCTTGAATTCTCATTGTGTCTGTTGATCCATTATTACAAATATATTGATTTGGTTAAAAAGGAAGATATTTTTTTATATTAATCTTTTTATACTAGACATATATAAATGTGTATAAATGTATGTATGTCTGTTGTATCGTTACAATTCGTTGCTGTGGTTAACAATATCAATATTTCTAATTTTTATTAGTTTTGTTAGTTTAAGTTTCCATACATAAGTATAGTAGTTTAGACAGATTGTCTTAAAATTGTTTATAGAATTATAGTTTGTTGTTTAAAATATGTTTAGAAACTGTTAATACTTGCAGAATAGGCTTCCCAGACTTGTTTATAATAGATGTTTTTACTCTAATACCACTCAGTGTGTCATATTATTGGAAAAACTTTGAACTATCTAACATGTTTTTTGTTCAACTATAAGCTTATTTAAAATAATTATTTTAAATCAACTGTTTAAATAACATATTTTCTATTGATGTAATGTATATGTTCTAAACCAAGGGGCTCCGAACTTGAATTGAGGGTGCCGTGAAATTATTTTAAATATAAAGCTTATTTTTCACAATTAAAAAATATTATTTTATGAAAGATAGAGCGTGTGTGTTTTATGTAATAAAATGTAATATATTTGGTTATACATAGCTAAAGAAAACCGAAGTTATAAAATATAAATATGAAAAATAACAAGCTCAAGTATCTAATTAGTATTAGTAATTAGTCCCATAAAATTAGTTGCCTATAAGTAATATATAATTAATGTTAAAAGTATTTAATTTTTTTATAAAATATAATAATATATATGTAGGTATAATATACTTAGTTATATCTAGCTCTAACGAAAACCAAAGTTAAAAATATAAATACACTATATACTAGATACTATAGGGTGCATCCTGATTTTTAGAAAATACTTTAGGATGTCTGGAGTCAAAAAAGTTTGAGAACTTCTGACGTAATGTAATATAATAACACTGTTATAATTAAATTATATATGTGTAATGTTATAATATTAAAAGTATTAAATATAGGAAATACCAGCTATACAATTGTTCTTTCTTCATGCTCTAAATAGTTATGATTATTTAATTTGTTGAAGGATCTATTGAATTTGCATAAGATCTAATGATAATTTCATATTATGTACTATTGTGTGCATTATTTATCTTTGATCAATAAGTTTTGTTCTTCGTCTTAAAATAGATGTTACAAAAATAGTTTCTTATTATTAAAACATATATGTATATCTATATCACTGAAACAATGGAATAGGTATAACATGTTTTATTATATGTCTATATAATATGTGTTTTTCTATACATAAATTAAAAACTTGAACAATATATATATATATATGTATACATTTTAGTTGCATGCCAAATTTGACAAATTGAAACGAGACCAAGACGATCAAAAAAAGAGATTAGAAGAACAGAGAAGGAAATATGAAGATGATCTAATGGAGTTCAACAAAAGAAAGCAGCAGTACATGAACATGGGACATCATACACTCACTTTAGGCAAGAGTAAAAAGAAATGAATATTTTCTTATGACTAAAAATAGTAAACTAATATTATTTGTACTTTATGAAATGATAATTTATTATTGTCCCTTTTATTTTATTTTATTTTTGTATTCATTTTACTGATGCAATTATTAATTTAACCTCTACATTAATAAATATGGAATAATAATTTTATTATCATATGTGAAAATATTCAAGATCGGTAATATTTGTATAATTTTGAAATACAAATTAAATACGAGTATTATAATACTCAATATTCCAATAATTTAAAACCATACATAAAAAAAATATCTTACAGTTATTACTATAATGTGTCATTCACAAAAAGTATAAGTATATTATTATTTTTTTATTAACTTCCATTGTGTTCAATTTTTACTTAAATATATTATATTTATTTTATTGAGAAACCAATAGGTATAATTTGACATAAGCCACTTATAAAAGCCAGATTGAAAAATATAATTTTTTTTATAAATATATATATATATATATATTTGTTTACCTACATTATGAATCAATAGGAAATCCATAGGCATTGAATTTTATATAACCATAATAATTATTATTTAAATGATTTGATTTACAATATACTATAGAGAAAACAAACATTTTTGTAAGTGCCAAATTTTAAATATACTTACTCGATCATAAGAAAATGTACATTTTTATCTTCCTCAATAATATTCTCCTTCACAATATTATTATAAACTAGTCGTTTTACTTAGAATAAGTTTTAAAATGTTTTTTTTTTTTTTTATATATACATATATTATATATAACAACTTATTGATTTTTCTTAAGTGGAGTCTTAACTCTTAATCATTATGCAAATTAAAATAAATCAATTAAATATAATTATGTTTTTTCTCAATCATTTATGTTAATTGTAATATTATTCATGTAATAACAGAAAAGGGATAGCAAATTTAATGAATAATTTTTATCACTGTTTGAAAAACAAACCTAAGATTTTGTGGCCCGAAATCTGTATATATATACACAATTGTATTTTTAACAACTGAAAAATCAATTTGATTTACTACTCGCCGCATAATATATGTACTATTTTTATCCTTTAAAAGAGTTTTATTTGAAATTATAAAACTTACAATTTATAAGTTCACAACGATATTACCTTTAACATTTTTTTTTTGTCCTTTTCGTTTAATAATAATTAATACCTATTGTATAATTTATTAAATCTTTTTCTATATTTTATTTATTCCTATCCATGTATAATCTTGACAAAATAATTACACATTAACCAGTACAATGTGCCAGTATTTAGACCTCTGCTGGCCATGTTCAGAACCCAGTAAATGTATAATAATGATTTTACATTATATGCTTCATTTAATTTGTAAACAAATACTTATTAACTTATAATATTATGTTCTATAACAATTTTGACGAGCAATTTTAGTACCTTTTAGCATTTTTATTGCCAGGACTGAATGGGAAAAATTATTAATAATAGTTTACTTTTACATATGTATGAAAACTCATACCAATTACCTAGCAAAGAATATCTTATAAAGCTGAGGTATTCAAACACCCACCGGAATTTCGGGAAATTTTTAGATTTACTATTCATCTTGAAATAAATTATATATTTATTATTTACTATCACTAATTATCGTAACTTTTTAGTTCTCAAGATAGGTAACTGATGAGAAATTTCAGAACATGCCTGCAAATATTTATTTATTATGAACATCATTTAAGTATAAAAACTACATATATTTTGTAAAAATGAATTTTAAATTACTTGTATTTTTTTTTTTGAGATCTTTGATCTCTATGTCACATACTACATACTGTTTAGACTTCTAGTATTATTCATATGCAAAAATCTATGAAAATATTTCAGTGGTTAGTAGATTTATTACCTACAATTTTGTCACATTTATTAGTGACTAGATACATTTTTGGTAGTTAGGTATCACCACTTTTTGATTATCAATGACTTAATGACTAGTTTGAACGAAAATTTAGATATTTTACAGACTGCTTCACCCCCTTAATTCATTATACTTAACATTGTAACTTTTTATTTGGTAAAATAATTTAGGAAGACCAAAACACTTTTGAGGTTCAAAGCATTTAAAGTATTATAATGTTTGTTATTTTAATAAAAATGTTAGTCCATTTTACTATTAAAAAAAATGCCTTTACGTAAATATCTCGTTTTTTATAGGTCATCCAATAAAAAAAGGTATTTACCAGTGGTGCAATTTTAGTTTTAAAATAGGGTTACAAAGTATTTAGGAAGGCCAAATGTTCACAGATTATGTAATTTAGATTTCATACTTAAGTATGAATAAATTTTTTTTTGCATCTACCCAAATTGAAAAATCTGCGGGGTCTACACCCGTCCTGTCCAAATTTTTTTCAATTAAATTTCAAATATAAAATTCAAAAATTAAATTTTAATTCAATATATAGGTATATAATACACATGTGTATTAGGTACCTATTTTAAATTCTTTCTTTATTAAATTTAATTGAAATTTATTTCTGTATGGCCATATAAAATAATTCCTACACTCATATTAAATTAGGTACCTAATTTGGGAAAATTTATTCATTCTTTTGGTATATGTACTTATACTAATATCAGTATGAATAAATTTTTTTTTGCATCTACCTAAATCGAAAAACCTGCGGGGTCCACATCCGTCCTGTCCAATTTTTTTTCTATTATAACAACACCATTGGGGTGGTCCTTCAAGGATAGAAATATATGGTTAAATAACTCTTTTTAAAGATAGAATAACTATAATTTCGAGTAATATATGTGACAACACATATTTAAATTACATTTATCAAATAATTATACCTAGTTAAATACTTATTGTTGGATTTACTATAATTTAGTATAATATTACGTCAGCACATATTTGGCCCCCTTTTTACACCCTCTCCTCCCCCTTGTCAGCAAATATCCGTCCCCCTACTTTATTACGTGACCATATATCCGACGACCCCCCTCTATTAAAAAAACAAAATAAAAAATTTCCAAATTTTATATGACTTAATTAAAAATAAATGAAAAATTTTGTTCCATATTTTGAATTTTATTTTATATATTTTGATTAAAAATAAGTACATATTTATGTACATATTTTGATTTTATTTATTACTGCTGACGTCAGCACGGTTCTAATCGCCCCATCCCCCTTGTCAGCAAATGTAAGCATACGACAGGCCCCCCACCTTCTAGATGCTTATGCAATACTTGAACGCCGCTTTATAGCATATTGACAGTGAATGGTTTACGAGCGGGTCCAGTTGATAAACTCTCTGTTCAAAAATTCTTGTTGAATTAATATGCAAACACTCGCTAAATAATTCAAATAAGTAACGCGTAGGTATAAAATAAATAAAAACTATATAATACAAAATTAAACGAACCCCCCCCCCATACATATACATACACACACACTATCTGTATTTGAATAAGAATATGTGAACATTTAATTTTTATACTGTGACTAATACTATTCGTTTGAACGTTTAAAAAATTAAAAATGAATTAAATATAACAGCTGTTTAAACATTAAAGTGTCATTAATTATAATATGCATTTATATTTTTTAAAATAAGCTAACAGTACCCACGTGTTAAAGGCACTCTAACAAATTCTGAAGAATTTAGCAAAGTATGGAAATGCCAAAAAGGTATAGTTATAAATCCAAATGAAGACAAATGGTAAGGTAATAATTATATTAACATATTCATTTTCAGTATTTTTTAGTTTATTTTAAATATTATTGTCATAATAAAAACAATTATTGATATAAGTATATTAAGTAAATATAATTTTTATTATTGTATAAGTATATAACTAATTATATGTATGACATCAAAACATCGTTTTTTGTATACCTACAAATTATTTTTAATGATATTTGATTACATACAAATTTTATCAAAACTACTTCTATCATAATTATTTTTAAATGATATTAGAAAATAAATTTAAATCCTAATCGTAAGGATAATGATGTTTTGGTAATCATTGACGTGACCGCGGATTATCATCGTCGTGGTTATCGCTAAGACCGTCCGTCTGGTACCCTTTTTATAAATAGTTCGGGTGTTGTCAAACACGTTCCAGTTCCGTGCCGTATGTCGACAACGGTCCACCATAACGCACCGCACCGTTGTATTTTGTATTTTGTTTTGTTTATGGTGTACCTAATTTCAAAGTTTAGCTATTGTAATTTTTTGTTATTCATATTACAATAGTAGTCATTTCTATCACCAAACCAAAAGTGTATTTATTTTCATTCAAAAGATCATAAACCACCAAGTCATCCATTTCATCCACCGTCTTTACCAAAACACAAAAGAGATACAGTCCACTAAAATCCCAAACAGATAACGTTATTTTTTAAGTTCGCAAAACTCCTTATATCCAAATTACAGAATCTTATATTATATTACTTCTTTAGCTAATAATGAAAAAAATATACTTTCAACATTATTATAACATAGGAAAATTCTTATTATTTAAACTAATTTTAGTTACATCATACAAGTATTTATAAAAAAAAAAAATAGAATACTAATATTATCACGAGTTGATATATTTTAAAATAACTTTATAGTTATTAAACTGATTAAATCATATACAATTATTGTAACACTGATTCAATATGTAAATGATTACTAATCATACATAACTAATATAACTGTATTATATGTTATGTTCCAACTTGCATGTAAATAGAAATCAATTATAATAAATAAATAAAATATCATACTATGATGACTTTTAAAATTGAATATGATATTTAAAATTTTTTAAGTATCTCCAATAAGAGACACTAAATTCAATTATCTGGAAAGACATATTGTACATATTTTTTACTAAGACGGCGTCTAGTGTAGGCAATTTAAGGACATCACTGGCATCCGTTTCAACCGGCGTATCATACATCCCAAACTATCTATTGTTTTTTATTCTATTAATATGAATTTCTATAATATTTTTAATATAGGAAAAACTATGCTAATTAAAATTAAAATTGTGATGTTTAGGTCAAATTTATAGTTGAAATATCTACTCGTATAAAAAAAATTTGAATAATACAATATTTTTAGGGCATCTGGAGCCTATGTAAACATTGACTGATAAAAAAGAGTTACAACTATTTAAAAATAACCAAAGACTATAATCGTTGTAACTTTTTTAGTAGACAATGTATTACAAAAAGTGTATAAATTACCCTAAAAAATTTTCGATTCCTTAAATTTAAGGTTGGTGGTTCATCTGTAAATATCACAAATTAAAATTAAAATTCAAGTAATATAATTGTCCTATACTGCCCATTACATGTATTGTATGTAACTTTCAAACGGAGACAGCAAATGAACATCCGCTTAAATTACGTTGATGGATAAACCAGGTTGGTTTAAAATCTAAAATAGATCGAGTAGCATTTTCAATTATATTATATTAAAATTTGAAACGGCTCTTACTTGCATAATTTCTGAACCAAGAACCATGGTTAATGCATCAAAATTACAAAAAAAATACAGCCCATTAAAATTTCAGATCAAAAGTTGAACAAGTTACAATCGTTTTAGATTAAAAAAAAATATATTATTTACATATACATGGATAAGGGGAGAGTGCGTATAAAAATGATATACTAATAATAATATGCTATTCGGTATTTTTATTTTAATCGTTTCATACAGTAAAATCTATTTATTATAATACAGACTATACTCAATTTTTCTTCAGATAGAGTTTAAAAACATTCTCGATATTATCATATTAATTATCGGGTAATGGTAGAAAATATCGGAATTCATTGCATGATTTATCTGCTCAATTAACGAATGTTTATAACATTATAACTCTTTTAAAATTGTATTATATATTTTTGAGGTTAGTCATAAAACATTTAGTTAAATACTTGAAAATTATATACCATACACCGAAGTGGCTAATAATTCAGGGACTGGAACCGAATCGTATTATCAGCTTAATTGCGCTCGCCAAATATCTGTTTAAACACTGTGGATCAAAAAATTGTATATTCCGTGGTAATTCGCTGCAGCAAACTTCGTAGATGAAATAGACAAAGTAAGACTTTATTCCACTACTTTCTCGCACTAGATTTTATTGAGGTAATACAGTCGAAATCGTGGTTACATTCATCGAACCAACGAATCCTTAGTATTTTATCCTATTCACGTGTTAAATATATTATAGTAATTTCGTCGTATTTCAATGCAGAACGTCTAGAACTTAAATCCACGGAAGGTACGTGAAATTATATTCACCTTAAGCTTATTTTCCTAACTATTTCTACTATACTAAAGTCATGAAATTATTGAAAGTAGTAATTAAGCACAAGATATAAAATAAGTATACACATCGTACATCTCTTTTTTTGAAAATACGTAATTTAACACGACGAGGCGCTTGTGTGCAGCAGGGTATCAATGGTCGGACCTATACAATAAATATTGTTGCCCCTTTCTACAAAATTCATATACACACGAATAGAACACTCATTCAAAACATCATAATATTTACTATCCTTTCACTTTCACTAAAAACATGCACTGTATATTATATATGTGTATTTATATACCAACCTTTCACAATAATTCCGATTACAGATATAATAATCTTATTATCAATTGTTTGTCCACTTCATTTAAGTTATAAAGTAAATTGAAAAAAAATTGGACAGGACGATAGTAGCCCAAGCAGGGTTTTGAATTTAGGGAGATAAAAAAAAAATTCATTCCGATTGGTATAAGTACTTATACTAAATGATTGCATACATTTTTTTACTAAGGTAATTTAGAGAAAGAAATTTTAAGTAAATTTACCAAAGAGAGAAATTATTATAGGTACCTAATACAATAAATGATATTATATACTTATAGTTTGAATTAAAATTTAAGTTATAAAATAAATTGCAAAAAAAATTGCACAGGACAATAGTATCCCCCGCATAGTTTTGAATGTGGATAGATACAATAAATTTTTTTTATTTCGATTGGTATAAGTACTTATACTAACTGAATACATAAATTATTTTACTAAGGTAATTTAGAAAAAGAAATTTTAAGTAAATTTACCAAAGAAAAAAATTATAATAGGTACCTAATACAAAATTGTATTATATACCTACATTTTGGATTAAAATTTAATTTTGTAAATTTAAGTTATATATTAAATTGAAAAAAAATTGGACAGGATGTTAATGGCCCCCTCAGGGTTTTAAATTTGGGTTGATACAAAAAAAATGTATTCTTAATTCGATTGGTGTATGTATTTATACTAAATGAATGCTTAAACTTTTAAGGTAATTTAGAATAAATGTAATAAATGACCTTATATGGCCATAGAGAATGAAATTTCAATTAAATTTAACAAAGATAGAAATTGTAATAGGTACCTAATACAAAATTGTATTATTTACTTATATTTTGAATTAAAATTTAATTTTGTAAATTTAAGTTATGAAGTAAATTGAAAAAAAATTTGACAGGACGATAGTAGCATCCGCAGGGTTTTGAATTTGGGTAGATACAAAAAATTGGCTTTTTTTTTCGATTGATAAAAGTACTTATACTAAATGAATGCATAAATTTTTTTACTAAGGTAATTTAGAGAAAGAAATTTTAAGTAGATTTACTAAAGAGAGAAATAATAATAGGTACCTAATACAAAATTGTATAATATATACTTACACTTGGGATTAAAATTTAATTTTATAAAGTTAAGTTATAAATTAAATTGAAAAAAAATTAGACAGGACGATAGAAGCAGCCCAAGCAGGGTTTTGAATTTGGGGAGATAAAAAAAAAATTTCCCTCCACTGTCTCTCTAATGGGCACCAATGCATAGGAGCTTTAAGCCAAAGGGGGGATAGACAAAACCGTGAGACGCTAGATCCACTTTCCCTTGAGTTACGAGTAATCCAAAATTTTGTTTTGGACTACACAAAAAAGTGACTTTTAGTATGTTATATACCTCGGTGTACAACGCATTTTGCCACCGTTCGGAGTACGTTTTAGGCCCGGTGCACACATGCGTTTATTCACACACGGCAACGCTGCGCTGGCAAGATAGGGACTAGGGGATTGGGGGATAGGGATAGGGATAGGGGGTCCTTCATTCGTGGTTATATTTATGTATGATATATAATATAGATATTAGATACCTACCATTAGTGCCATTAGGATCTTGGGGTGTGGGCGAACCGGGACACTTGCCCCGGGCGCTATTATGATGGGGCGCAAAATGTAAAAGTATTTAAACTTTTCGTTCCTCTTTTGGAAGTGGGGCGTACCATTGATCACTTTTAATTTTTAATACAAATTTTGGTAGAAATTGACGAATGACCTTTGATATCTTAAATATCTGTTTTATATGCTCCGTAATACCTACCTAATAAAATATAAAATACGTTGCAGTTATTCTATGGCACAGAACATAATATTATGTCTTTGGACATCTATCAATATCATAAATGATCGTTAGCAATCTAAACATTGAATATAATAAAATGCAGATGTTCTATGGGGTTTATGTATGAATATAAATTATTAAGTAATACTAAACATTTTTTACTCATTTATAAATTATCCGATCATAAATGTTTGGTAAAAATTGTGAGTATCTAGTATCCATATATTTTTATACTATAAACTATTATAAATAAAAATGAATAAAGAAATAATGAACTTTTAATTACGTACACGTATTTCAACAACCATTTTGTAATTTTTAGTGCCAACCAAGAACTTCATGAATTTTTCGAATATAAGAAACTATGGGATATCTGAGCAAAAAATTACTTATCCTTTTCGATGCGATGTGAAAACCATAGAATGTATTTAAATTTCAATATAGGTATTATACCTATTAAAATAAGTAACTAGTGGCGTGCATCGCGTCGGTCAGCCGTACAAAACGCTCGCCGTAATTTTTAAAATATATATTTTTTTTTTTGTAAAATACGTATTTCTTCTTACTTAATATTTTGGTGTTTTTAGATTTTTTCTATTGTACGTAGTATAAAAATCATAGCAATTTGAAATTTGCAAATTTACACGTAGGTACACCCGACTTACCGTGCGGTGCGCTCGACGGGGTGTGATAGGTAGTCGGCGCGTCACGGTATAGTGCGATATTTCGCTCGAAACGTATTTAATTTTGGTATATTCCAAGTTTACGGGACACCGTTTTTTTTATACCTATGTAATTTTTGACAAAAAAAAAAAAATATGGTGAAGTCAGAATTTCTAGATAGGACTTAGTTTGAAGTTATGATACTTTAAATTTCTACGTTTTAACAGTATTTGGTATGTTAAATGACCTATTTCATTCATCGTATTTATAACACCTGAAAACTATTTATTTGCCCTTGTTACCTATCCAATGTGGTGTTTCATAACAAATCGGGGGATGTTTTCGATTTAAACTGTCCGAGTGAGCGCAGCGAGCGATATTAACTCCGCCCGGTCTCTATAGGTGCATCCAAAATGTATTATATCCGAAAACTATTTATTTGTCTCTGTTATCTACCCAACATGGTGTTTCATAACATATATATTTATATGCATTTATATTTATGAAAAACCATGTCGGGTAGGTAGATATGGTATTTTGTATAAATTAAAAACTATTCGAAATATTTCGATAACGTGATTCGCCGACTGCCTTATCACACCCCCTCGAGCGCTCCGCACGGTACGTGTACGTTTATATTTGCAAATTTCAAATCGCTGTAATTTCTACAATAAGTTTTTCCACCATAAACGAATAACACCATCGTTCAAAACAAACGATTTTATATAGGTTTAAAAAAAAATTAATATATAAATCGCGTGGTAGCTAAACTGCAATTGTTCCAATATATACAGACTATCTCATAAAATGGTTAGACGTAGGTACTAAATATATATAGTTGATGTAGTTGTGTTTATTTAATAATAATTTAATTAAATTTAATAATTACACAATATGGTAAAAAAGTTATATCGGTAAATATTGTTTCATTAAAATATGTATAGTTGTATCAACCTAATTATTAGATTAGATATATAATTGTACGCAAACTTGGAATGTATATTCAACTATATTCAATAGTTCCAGCAACAATACCTTATGGTATTTTCAACCTAATTATTAGATTGAATGTATTAATTGGTATGTAATTATGTACTTGTCGTATAGTACCTATTGATAGTTAGCAAGTTTTTACGATTTAGTTGTTATTTTGTAGTTTAAAATTAACAAAACTATTTTGATGGTTGAAAGCGAATATATCTTACGTGTATTTAGACCAATAAGGTAATAAACATATTTCCAGTAGTTAATCCAAATTAAATTTTGAAAATTAATTTTACTTCGTTTATTTCTATTCTGTTTTGTAGGAATAACAGTTTAAATTAAATTATTAACTTGAAAAATGCAAACATCTTATAACGAATTACAATAACAAATGAATTAGAACTATTTTAACGTAAAATCTTAAATAAACATTTATGAATTTAAATTTGTTTTTAAATGTAGTTAAACTATTTAAAGTAGGTATGTTTATTTACCATGATTTTTCACTTTATATATAGACAAAAATGTTTTGAGCAGACTGTCGCAGCGATGACTTGTGCATTTGCATATTATGAGTATTTATTCTAATTTATCAAATACTAAATTCCTTAGAATAACAGACCGCTTTCAACCTTATAAAAAATCATGATATCTGTTAACCACTTCATATAAAATATTTATACAATAATAATGAATATTATAACAATTATTAAATTAGGAGCATAAGAAAACATCCGTGGACATTCTGGACATTGCTGTTTTCCTTCGCTGCACTCATCTATGTATTTCACCGATGTTTATAATGGTAAACGTTTAATTTGGTCCTATGTAAATATATTTATTTTATTGTTTTACTGTTCTTTATAATGTATGAATAGGTATTTGTTATTACTTTAAATATGTTTATGTAAATAAATATAAACTGATGAAGACTGCAAAAACTTAAACAATGTATATTAAAATCATTCTACATTATTTATTATACTAGTATATAATTATATTAGTATATTTATTATACTAGTAATAGTTGAATAAAGAAAATTAGTTAAATCGATGGATACTTTTGTTTAACTTTGAATGATGAATGTACTTTTTACGTTATATATTCGTTATACTGAAAACATTCTTTTTCGTTTTTTGCTGCAGTCTTGAATTCGATATATCTATTATTAACATTCCCCTACATATTACTTTAATAAATACATTTTTTTTTATTTATTTAAAGAAATTTAGGTACCTACACAGAAACAACGTAAAAACAAGTCAGACGATCTTACCATTTATAGAAAAACGGTTACCATATATTCCACGTGTACGAATAAAGTAGGTAGGTACATTTGAAAAAAAAAACATTATATTATACATTAATACATTAAAATTTTTAAGACCTTGGAAGTTTTTCTCGTGAAATACCTTCCTAATTATTTTTCTCAATACATATGTTCCAAAAACTAAAATAAAAATATGTAAATAATTGTAC
>JAIPRL010006648.1:0-25864 GCA_025469235.1 Pemphigus obesinymphae
AAGTGTAGATTTACAGTAGAACTGTAACTTGTCATGTTATTGTACAGTTTTTAATTTTTATACGTATAATTAACGTGCTTAAATAACCATTATATATATTAACCATAGAACATTCGATGTATTCTATGTATTATATTCTATCTATTCTGTGTATTAACCGTGGACACAATGACTCATAATATCTACACCGAATTAAAAAATCTATTGCTGATTACTATTTATTTTACATCAAATAAAACTTAAATAATATAATTTAAATAATGAGCAATAATAATAAAAGAAAAGATGGAACTATGTTTTCTTTTTTCAAAAAGAAAACTAAAACAGAGGTATCTTCAGATGGTGATCCAGACGATCCACCTTCTTAAAAATCGTTTTTGGTAAGTACCTAACATTTAAAAAAATACTTGATAGGAATATTGTATTAGGCTTTACATCAAACGAAACTATAACATCGTTTTATACTGAATTGTTCACACACTCAATATAAATGATCAGATTAAGAGGATGTCAGCACAAATCAAAATCCTGTGGAAAACCACTACACTCATTTCAAATTTTATGCGTTGTAGAACTATCGTAGAATATGTATTTTTTGATAAAAAAAAATAATGGTGAAATCAGAATTTTTCAGATGGAATTTGATTTTAATGTTATATCGAATTGAAATTTAGCGATTTTACGTTTCGTTTAAAACGTTTATTCTTTTATTTTCATAACAGCAGTTCATAGCGCAGTGGCAGCTAATGATGCTTTTATGCTTGAGGTTTCGGTTCAATTCCTTATAATTCCATATGATATTTTGGATTTTTTTCAACTTTTTTTATTTTAGTCCGTATACATTTTTTCTATAAGAAAAAGTGCTCCGATCGTTAACTACAGTATTGTCAAGTATATCTGCCGAAACTTCGCTCAGAAACGTTTTTTTTTAGAAAGAAATAATTTATCATTGCTTTCAAATTCAATATATCCACCACCAGTATCCTACCCAACAAAGCAAAGTGCTTCCACCCCTTACTGACCGGCTGTTTTATTATACATAGAATTTTAATTTATAAACATTGTTTCTTCATTTTTTATGTCATCACTCATACTAAATTATTTAATGCTCTAGGGCAATATAATATTATATTGTCAAAAATAGTATTTTTGAATATTTGAAAATTACTACTAGGGAACATTATAGATTTCCTCTAAATATAGTCTATACTCATTATTCTATGTTATGTATAACCCCCCCCCCTAAAAATAGATCCTAGTTGTGCCACTGACCTAGTATACTAATGGTGGATATATTGAATTTAATTTAATTGATAAAACGATTATGAGCGAAGCTTTGGATCAGGGACAGTAACATGAGTCAAAAGTAACACCATTGATTTTTCTTCCATACTAAATATTAAAAATCGGCAAGCAATATGTAATTTGCACCACTAAAATTGACACATTTACTCGTTACCACATTTAGTTTATCAAAAAAAAAAAAAAAACTACAAAATCTGATATTAATCTACTAATAGTAACAATAAAAATATTTCCAAAAATGTTTGATAATTTAATTTTTAGTTTATAATAAGCATAATTATTATATTTTTAATTTACATTTTAACGTGTGAAAAAGCTCTATCCGAAAAATGTATTAGAATTGTAAAATACTTAAGAAACGTAGGTACGTGGTCGAATGTAAAAAATGGTATAGAGTCAAAAATAACACTATGAAGTATAATATATACAATAATATCATTAATAAATTTTTATTGTGATATTAATATATGCCTATACTCGTATATATATATATCAGTGGCAGATTTAGTTATTTAGGTACTTAAAGGGAGTGCAAAATCAATATTTCGTAAAGTGCATTCACAGCTCACCGCGGTGTCATGTCATCTCGTGTATATACTTTTAGAAATGAAATCACGCGTATAGTTCAAAATGTCTAGGGGGGGGGCATGATCCTTATCCCTAAACGACGTGCGACGCCCCTAATTTATGTATATATATATATATATATATATATATAGATGATATTCATTAATTATAGTCCTCTGTTAACAGGTAAAATTTAGGTTTATAGTAAAATTACGTATTTTTGAATTATTAAATTATAAAATTAGTAAAAATGAAAACTAGTATTCTTATACTATAAAGGAATAATGAGAACAATTATGTTTTATTGTGTTGAGTTTTTTAATGTTTTGTTCTAATAAAACCTAATTAATTATTTTATGCACTATTTTATTTGAAAATGTATATTTAAATTAAGTAATTTAAAATTACTTCTTACTTTTGTCCCTAATGTATGTTACTTTCGACCCGAGTAAACAGTGGCGCAGACATGACTTATTGTGTTTTATACACGAAAAAAAATTATTTCGGTATGGTAAATGGTTGGAAATAATATGATTATATTTACCATAATATAACTATATAGTTATAATGACTATAATATCTGTATGGTTAAAATAATGTAATTACTATATAGTTATTTTATTATAGTAACATGTATACTATATAAATAGTATTTACAATAACTATACAGAAAAAATAATTTTGTTGTATTATATTTATAGTACCTACCTAAATTGTTGAATTGTTTATGGTATTTTTTATAATAATTGAATGAATTTATAAATTTAAATGTAGGTACTATATCATTTATACCTAATATTTAGAAATTAAATTGTATCTTTATCATTAATTTTTAATTAAAATATTTTCGTAATTTAAAATCAAATGACATCTAATATGAGAATACATGTATAAATATAATATTTCGAGTAGGAGTTTGACTTATAAAATTCCATACCTACTTGTTATCTACCTATACCAATTAATACATATCAATAAATTCCTTGTAACTTGATTTCATAAAAAATAATTTATATTATAGTAAATAATAATAATAATAATACAATATAATAAAATATTATTCAAATTTGATCATTATGATTTACGATATTTTAGTTAACTTGCTAATTTCCACTACATTTAAAATAAATACAATGGACTGTGGTCGGATGGGTTAGCGTGTGACTAAATGGATTTCGGTACGTCCGGGTAGCGGGTTCGAGGTTGTGATCGTATGTGTTTTTTTGTATTTTTTTTTTATCAAAATTTTTCACTATATAATATAGTAAATATAAATTAATAAAATGGTAACAATAACTATTCTATATGGTTAAAATAACTTTTTTATTATTGGTAAAACAACTAAATATATGGTTAAAATAACACATCTATGTGGTTATTTTACCCACGTCATATATGGCTGTCGCTCTATACCTGCACCCATGACAAAATAGATAATAATAATAATAATATATATATATAATAATAATAATAATAATAATAGTATAAATAATAAGATAGATAAATAGGTATCATCACAGATTTTTGATACGCACAACCCGCTAAAATATTTCCTCACTCTATCTGTGTTGTAGTTCACCACTTCTTATTGGCCAATATTATCTTATGTATTTTTGCCTGTATTTACTTTTTAATTATTTAATAGTACACACATAATTTTGATAAATTATATTTGATATTATTTATTATGATTTAAGTTATTATAATCCATGTTTAATTGTTTGTTTACTTAATCACAATCAAAATTCAAATCCGAATGACAAAATTTTGGACCAATGAAAAGTGGTGAACTACATTATAGGCCGGGTGAAGAGGAGATGCGCACACGGGGAAAAAATGTGTCAACTGTGATAATACCTATCTATTTTGTCATGCCTGCACCGTTAATTCCGGTGTAGGACAACCATTTAAATAGTTATTCTAACCATACTTTTTTCCGTGTAGATGGTAAAATATTCGTGATTTTTTGAATTCGTAAGTATAGACCAGTAAAAGGCAGAAGCCTGCAATAGCCACTACCATAATTACACCAAAGCCAACCAAATTTAAAAAGCCGGCCAAATTACTATTATATTTAATACGCAAATGTATACCTTGCGCTGTTCAAATGACGCCACTGGTTATAGCACATTTTTTTTTTTTTTTTTTATATTTATAGCTCAACGCAAAATGTAATAAGTTAATGTGATGTAATTTAAAATGTACCATTTCATTCTTTATTGAGTGATTTTATCTAAAAATATTCAATACTTTTTCTTAAATTTTGAATTTAGTGAAAAATGTAATGTTTGTCCCCGGTTACCCCTGCACTCGTTTAACATGAGTATTACTGTCGTCTGTCGGTAATAAAATCAGTACATTCTAACTACCTACCACCGATTAAGATATACTTAATTAAGATCCGTATATCTTAATCCGTGCTACCTACCTATATAACATATTATAGTGTACAATCTTTATTTTAAAAATATTATATTTCAAATTCACATTATTTCTAAATACCTAGTTATTAATAATAATGTATAATAAACAACTTATTACTACCTGACTGATATGATGGCAAATAAAAACGATTTTCATGATTCTTTGAACAAAATTTAAGTAACGTACTTTTAACACTGTGTTAAATTTTCAGATATTAAAACCAAAAAAAACTTGATATTCTCTAGGTATAAATATTCCAAAATTGGAACCCCCATTTAAAATATTTTATCACGTTAATATGATACTAAAATATATGTTTTGCTTAAATACAAGTCGTTAAAAAAATCTACTAAACAAATTATAATATTATAATAATTATAATAATAAAAATTTAATAATAATAATATAATAAATATAATAAATAATAAATATAATAATAATAATAAAATTATAATATTATAACCAGGGTTAAGATTTTATAGTATAGGTAAGTACATGTATAATGTTAGTTTTTTTATTAGAAATTGAACACTATCAATATTTAATATTTTGTTAAACATGTTAATTAATATAAATTGTCTTTAAAAATGATTGAAAAATGTATACGTAGATACTAATTTTCGAATATCTATTTAACAAATAACAAATTTACCATAATAAAAAATGCAATTTAAATACTTATTAAATTATTAACTTATTATATTTTTTACTTATTATTAAATAATATACTTATAACTACTTCCAAATATCAATTCGAATAGGGCCAGTAGATTTTATACAAATATACAAAAACTGAATTTAAAACAATTGTCTAATAAATGTTAAAAAAATAATTATTAATTGTTCATCGACACAATTTTTTTTAAAACATTTATAAAATGTATTTTGAGTGAGTACTGGGTGTACGCACATTTTCTACCAGGTATGTACCCGGGGCCTTGAGTTTTTTCTTTGGTATACGCATTTCTTAAAATTTGGGAAGTGGCGGGTATGTGGCACATTGGTACCTCTACTATATCACTAATAATGGGTGATTGTCAAAGTAAACAAAAAAATAAATAAATAAAATAAGAACTTTGTACTCTTACTTTTCTTCCTATAATGTTAGTAAATCAAAATTTAAATATGTTTTAATAGTTATTAGTAGGTAATCAGTGAAGAAAGTTTTCACATATCATAATTTAAGCGATGAACTTGATTGAAATTTCTGATGTTGAAAAAGGCACATTTTGTAAATACTGTGTATTTTTATATAATGATTGTTATTTTATTAATTATTATAATTTATGTACAATGATTAAATTCTCTCCCCTTCCATGAGACACTTCTGCGTACCAGAGATATTGACTATGTAACAAACTCGAAATTTAAAATAATACAATACCTACAAACCAAAAAACTAATAGCGCCTCCCATTAGAAAAATAATAGCTACTAATGAGTGTAATTTATAAAATTGATGTTCCATCATTTTTATGTTTGGTATTAAGTAGGTACTTATCCAGTGGTGAAAGTGGAAAATAGTTGCAGGGGGGGGGCTTATTCAGCTTAAGCCTTATTCAATTTTGATTTGAAATTTTTTGGACAATAAGAATTTCTTAAATAAGAACAGTAAAAAAATTCAACTGTCATTAAAAATAATACGTAATATCAATGCCGGATCTAGAGAATTTATCACCTGGAGCAAAAACAATTGTAGTGCTACTTTTTAAATTTTAATAAGCACAAAAAAAAAAAAAGGTCATTCGTCAATTTCTACCGAATTTCTATTTAAAAATTAGAAGCCATCAACGGGACCCCATTTCCAAAAGACGAAAAGTTTAAATATTTTTACATTTTGCGCCCTATCATAATGGCGACCGGGGCAAGTGCCCCGGTTTGCCCCCCCCCCTTAAATCCGGTACTGACTATTATACATAATATATTTTTAGTTTTTACCGAAATAGTTTTTTTTATAATATAGATCTTACAGACAATTTTTAACTAAATACCATTTTTTAAACTTTTTTATTTAATTTTTTATTATTATGTACAAAACAAACTCTATCTCAACTTTTAAATAAACATTTAGATCTATTGATTCTATACTTTAGCATTCATAATATAAAACATTATATAAAAAAACATCAAATTATTTCTTAAGAGGACACCACACCGATAATTTTTCAATTAAAAACTTGCATCAGAACTTTTTATTTTTATCAATTTACAAACATGTTAGATATACGAAACAAAAAAAAAAACAAATTAGAGCTAACAACATTATCTAACGACTGATGGAGCCAATTTTTGATAAATGCATTTTTATGTGTTTTATGAACTGTTGAAATATCGATTTTTTCATTTTTCTAACAACTCATGAAACGTGTAAAAATGCATACTATATAAAAAATCAGCAACAGCAGTCGCTAGAAAAATTTGTTCTTTATAATTTTTTTTTTTTTATTTTATCTTTCTACAATATTCTCAAGTTGATAAAAATGAAAAATGCATAAACATATTTTTTCACAAATATCATGATTACACGATAATTAAAAATGACATAGATACAAGACTTTTTAAAGTACTCTAAAAATATATTCAAATATTTTTAAATTGATGAATTTTCATTTCTTTTTAAATTTCATAAAAATTGCCTATATAATATACGTCATCTTAATAAATATACATTAACACCTAATTTTTGGTATATACCTACCTATAGATCAATGTATCATTTTAAAATATACTTAATAATATTATGAAACTAATAAACCTGCATGAATAATAAAAATAATAAAATTCAATCTGCATCAAAATATACCTACCTATTTCCGTCAGTACTGTTTTATTATAAAACCGTGTTCATCATTCATTACCATTTTTGAGTTACCTATACACCAAATATATATATATATTTTTTATTTTTTTTTGGTATTGTATTTACACGTGCTTTTTATGATTAAAAAAATATTTGAACCGTCCCCCCGGAATTTAAACTAAAGGGGACGCCAAACTTAAGCTATTCAGAGAAGTGAGACTCCGTCCCCCTTCGCTTTAACCACTGTACCTACTTATTATTAAAGAAGCAGAAATGTCACACGAATGA
This sequence comes from Pemphigus obesinymphae, assembly GCA_025469235.1. Taxonomy (NCBI): domain Eukaryota; kingdom Metazoa; phylum Arthropoda; class Insecta; order Hemiptera; family Aphididae; genus Pemphigus; species Pemphigus obesinymphae. Next base: position 7,384 of record JAIPRL010006648.1, read on the forward strand.
CATTTTTGTGATAGGATATATTATATCATATCGTAGTATAACTATAAAAAAAAATGATAGTACCTATATAACCTATAGCATATACAACATACTACAGTTTAATATTTAAATAATTTAATAAATATAAGATAGGCGTATCCAGGAAAACTTCATGTGTGGGTGGGGGGAGGTAACTAGGTAGATGAAGTCACAAAAATATGTGATAGCTTTATTATTTAAGTACCTATACCTAAACGTTTTCCGTAATGTTTCCATCGATTTCAAAGATATTACAGATATTATTTAGATACCTACCTATACCAATATATTATATCATGACTAAAAATTTTCAAGGTGTCACAAATAAATGAACAAACAAATAAATCGCAATACATATGGCTATATTCACGTTTTCACTAGGCGATATGTTTTAAAATATTATATATCAACACAATATGCCATAATTATTATGTAAAATGTAAAGTTAGGTAGGTATACAATGCATAAATGATAAATCGCAGAATATGTGTATAAGTACCTACCTAGCTCCAGCCTAATAAATTGGAAAAAAAATACACCTACCATAATAAAATGTTGTCGGATTATGAAAGAGCGTGGCAAAATGTGAAATGATAAAATGCATTAGGAATAAAAATGACAATTTAATAAGAAATCGATAATAGTAGTATTTTTTTCGAACCTACTCGTACTTTATTACAAAATAACATTATACATACGTCCGCAGTTCATGCCCGTTTCTTGGTAGGTATATCGAATGCGTTATCGAGCCGTTATAATTTTTTTGAATCGTGGACGACTTTTATATATTTATAAGTACCTACCTACCTTTTAATTTTAAATTTAAATGAAAATAAAATAAAGTTAAAAAAGTATATTAATTTGTCGTTATTTTGATTTTTAGTACTAGAAATTCTTTTTAATTGTTATTTAATAGAACTAGTTAATATATATAGAGGGGGGTTTCGACGCCCCCCTCCCATGGATACGCTACTGATTAAATAACCATGGACTATGCAGCCATATTTTCGGTTTCGATTTGGATTTACAATACCGTTTTTTTCGATTTTATTTTAATTTTCAATTCCGTTAGGTAGATAGGTATACGTTTTCTTTTCAATTTCAGTTTTGGTTTCAATTTCGATATTTAAAGATTTTAACCGGTAGATATATGATACTGTTTTCGATATCGGTTTCAAACTCTGATCTAAAATTCACTCTCGTGAAACTGTATATGCACCGTTCACGTATAATGCGCGTTAACGTTTGACATAGGTAATATTATCACAGTCACCTTGTTCAAACAATATAAGCAGTGCTCGGTATTCAGCTGTTTCCGCTTAAGTTTTCATTTCGCGCGTTTGTTAGTTTTTAATAGCTTAGTGGGGATAGCCGACCGGTTCGCTTGACATAATAGTTATATATCAATAATTAGAATCCAGAAAAATGTATACCTATACAATTATTGTATAATATGTAGGTTACTACCTAAATATTTTTTATAAAACCAGCTTTTTATCTATTAATATTTACAATTTACAAATATATATAGATAATATAAGATGTAAATAATGGATGTTAAAAGATTGAGTAAAATTTTAATAATATTAATGTTTAAACAAACTTGTTTTGGTGTCCTCTTAATTTAAAATATGAAACACTCCCGGGCAATTTGAAATTATCTATATTTTCTATAACCTAAAAAATCGAAAACGATTTATAATGCCGTCATAATTTAACGTTATCACAGATCAATGTAAACATAATATTTTCAGTGTCGTGATAACATACGATTTTCAAATTAAATTCATTATTATTTAATTGTTATGTGAATAATTATTATTGAATAGTTATTTATTTGCTAAAAATCAAGATTCGCAATGCCTTCGAGTGACAGTGATGAAGATCGCAAGGAACGTGACAAATTTTCCGAAAGGCTCAAAAGAAAAGACAAGGATAGAACACGGAATATTGCCATTCCTCGGTCTGGTAAGTTTTGTAATTGAGTAAGAAAAAATAATAAAACGTCAATTACCTATATGTCGTGTAACTCAAAAACAAATCTTGAAAAATGGATTATTTCATTCAACCAATTTAATTATACGTCCAATATACCCATATATTTGGTAGATAAATGTTACCAACGATGTATCTAAATAACAATTTCCATCAGGATTATAAAAGATAAAATTGAAAATCTAGATTCTAGATATATAGATTCTCAATATCTGTCTACTAGATACTTATACTTATACTTACAAGTATCAATACTATATAAGTCTTGATATAAGTAGTATATACCTACTCGATAGGTAAATTTAAAGTTTTTTTCATTAATTATAATAGTTTCATTACCTAGATATAGGACATAGGAAAATAAAACTTAGGTAAATGATTTAAATAAGCATAGTACCCAAATAACTAGTAATAGTATATTTTCATTATTGTAAATACCTATGAAATATAGAATCTGATAATTGATGTTTTTTAAAAACACTATAATTTATACAATTCAAACAATAAATATTAGAATATATTCAGAATATTTTTTTACTTACACCTAATTAATTTTTCTAAATTATATTTGTCAGATAACATCCATTAAGTTCAAAAGACCTTCTCATTCTTTGTTCAATACATTTTATGGATAGTTAAACTAATCTTCTGGTAACTACTATAGTTGATAACTCAAATTCTTGTGTAAAATTCTATAAAATGTGTCTGAAATTTTAATGACTGCAGAATATTGTTTTGTTAAACACCTTGGACTTTGATCAATAACAATGCATATTTAATACAAAAATGTGATGTTCTATGAACCAACAATTCATTATTACTAAACTAGCGTTACCATTTATTTAAATTTCAAATGGCGCACAACTGTTATGAAAAAAAAAAACCATATAATAAATGTAGGTATAAATTATAGTGTATATATGTCTAACAATACAACAATTATATTATATTCATAATTCCATCGTTACACTATAGCTTTATACTTTATCTACCTACTACAATAATAAGTAAAACTATTTTTATTTTCAACTACTTCAAAAATATTAAATTTTAATTTCATGCCAGTTTTGAGTTTACTATATACGTATGTATTGTACTGAATAACATTCAATATCTATCTGACATCCTTCCATTTATTTTCAAATCACTTTTGAGCTCACTACTATTGTATTTGCATCAACACATAAATGTACATAATATGATATTGTTATTATCATAGTTTGTATTTTATTCTCTGAACTTGACACTTTTAAAAGTTTGGAATTATACAAAACCGAACATTAATTAAATTATAGTCATTGTCTAGCTTACTCAATGTTATTTTATAAGCTTTAAATTGCCAAACACCCCTATATTGATTTATAATCACCGCATTATATACACTGATAAAATTGAAAAATTTGTATTCATATTTCATTAACAACAAATGTTCAATATTAGCTCATTTTTATCAAAAGACAGGGCATATTTTAAGAAACTGGTAATTTCAAATACCCCAACCAGGATTTAATAAATAATGGAATAGTGTTCTCAAAATCGGTAGTGTATTGTCTAAACCGGAATGAATGGCAACCTTATACTAAACAACATATATTCAAGAATACAGCGCTACCAATCTGATTTCTCACAACAATAAAAACTTATATATTAGGTATATTATAATTTAAAAACCATCCATAACAACCTAATAACCTTATAACTAGCTCTATTTTAAATTATAATAATAATTATAACTATAAGTATTTAGGTATAAAAGGTTTAAAAATTATAAATATACAATAATATAAATAAAATAATGTAATACCTACAAAAACAAATATTAAAATATAATGAAAATTAAATAATGATATAATACCTAATATTATGAAAAAAAGATTATAAATTTAATAACTTACTTGATTGTGTTGATTAATGTTGAGCAATGTATAATACAATTTAATTAAATATCATTCAGTTTGACGGTTTTGTACTCAGGAATCGTAAATAGCCCAGTATTGTTTAAATATACTTATAGTTTTGAAATAAAGTCGCAGCATTTTATTTATTTATTTTTGTCATAATATCTGGTATCTAATAAAAACAAATTTTAATTTTATTTCAAATCAATTGAATGTTCTAATTTTTGAAAACTTGTGTTACCTATGGTAATTGTTTGCTGTGTGTGACTAATATAAAGTAATATATATATAATGTATATAGGTAATCATAATAATTAAACAGCATTTAAAATACATATACATATACAAATAAGTGAATTGCAATATGTAATCAGCAACTAACAAGAATTCAATTTAATTTCGACAACTATACTTACATACTTACATATATATAAAAAATAAAAAATAAAACTAATTTTAATACTCATTAATAAAACAAATGTTTTTATATTTACTACTACTACCACTAATTTCATCAAAAATCTGTCATATTGTTATATGGGCGTACCATATTTTTTTAAACTGAGAAACAAGATAAATAATTATTGTAAAATTATTAAAAAAAATATAACAATACAAGATACTTGAAACTTTCTAGTACTGTAACACAACTTGTAATACAAAATATAATCGTATTTATGATACTGTCCAACCCAGTATATTGTTTCACTTGAACATAATATTGAACATTTTTGCAGTAGCAATAAAATATATTAATTGATTATTTATTTAGATAAAAAAGCATATGAAGAGGCAGCAAAAAGATTAAAGTTGGAAAATGATCGCGAAAAAGAAACCGTCATTCCTCGACTACGTATCGAGTCTCGTCGTAAATATCTAGAAAAAAGAAAAGAAGATAAAGTTATTGAACTTGAAGCCAATATCTTAGACGATGAATATTTATTTGATGCTGAAGAGTAAGTTTTTATTTTTAAGATACCAATAATATAATATTGGTAAAATAGATACATACATTTATATATTCATATTTTTTATTTAGCTTAACAAAACGTGAACTTATTGAACGGGAGCATAAAAAGAAGTTATTAATTCTTGCAAAAGAACATGAAAAAGCCAGAGAACTTGAAAATGTTCAACGTTATCGTATGCCTCAAGATATTAAAGATGACCAGATGGAATATGAAAAAGAAACGGACAGAGCTCCAACTACAGAACAACAAAAATGGGAAGAAGAACAAATGTCTTCAGCTGTTTATAAATTTGGTGCCAAACGCCAAGAAAAAGAACAATATGAACTATTGATTGATAATCAAATAGAATTTATTCAAACAGCAAATTTACCTGGCACTCATGATAGGGTATGTTGTTTGATATTTATTTCCAATAAAACAATTTTTATTCAATACCTATATCTGAATGTTATTTTTTAGGAAAAAGAAGAAATTACTGAAAAACAACGTAGAAAGTTGAATATTGAAGAAACGCAAAAGAGTTTACCTATATATAAATTCAAAAACGACTTAATACAAGCTATAAAAGACCATCAAGTAATAATTTAATTGTTAACTATAATTAGTTTCATTAAATTTAACTACACAATATAATACTAGACTTTTTTTCTCAGATACTTATCATAGAAGGTGAAACTGGTTCTGGTAAAACAACACAAATTCCACAATATTTACATGAAGCTGGTTTTACTGAAAATAATCAAAAAATTGGATGTACTCAACCTAGAAGAGTGGCTGCTATGTCAGTTGCAGCTCGTGTTGCTGAAGAGATGTCTGTTAAACTTGGAAATGAAGTAAAAATTAATTTAATTTTTAAATTAAAGCTAATCAAAGTTATTTATACTTTGTATTATTTTTAGGTTGGTTACAGTATACGTTTTGAAGATTGCACCTCAGAACGTACTATTATTAAGTATATGACTGATGGAACATTGCATAGAGAATTTTTATCTGAACCCGATTTACAATCTTATAGTGTAATGATTGTTGATGAAGCTCATGAACGTACACTTCACACAGATATTTTATTTGGTTTAGTAAAAGATGTTATACGATTTAGACCAGATTTAAAGTTATTAATCTCTAGTGCCACTTTAGATGCTCAGAAATTCTCAGAATTCTTCGATGATGCTCCTATTTTTAGAATACCTGGTAAATATTTTTTAATTATAAAGCTTTTGTATGTATATATATTAAAAAAAATTTTCATGTGTCGAATAGGAAGACGATTTCCTGTAGATATATATTATACGAAAGCCCCAGAAGCTGATTATATTGATGCTTGTGTTGTATCCATATTACAAATACATGTAACTCAGCCCCTTGGAGATATATTGGTTTTTTTAACTGGACAAGAAGAAATTGAAACGTGTAATGAACTTCTTCAGGAACGTGTACGTAGGCTTGGATCTCAAATTAAAGAACTTATAATACTACCAGTTTATAGTAATTTACCAACAGATATGCAAGCTAAAATTTTTGAACCGACACCACCAAATGCTAGAAAAGTAATTTTAATGTTAAACTTTATTTACTGTTGTAATTGTAATAAATAAATTATAATTAAAAAAATTGTTTAGGTTGTTTTAGCCACCAATATAGCAGAAACATCTTTAACAATTGACAACATTATTTATGTTATCGATCCAGGATTTTGTAAACAAAATAATTTCAATTCACGTACAGGCATGGAATCTTTAACTGTTGTTCCTATATCAAAAGTAGAGTATTTGTATTTAATTAAATAATATATTTTGTATTTTTTTAATAATGTAATTTGGTTTAGGCAAGCGCTAATCAAAGAGCAGGACGAGCTGGTCGAGTAGCTGCTGGTAAATGTTTCCGTCTTTATACAGCATGGGCTTATAAGAGTGAATTAGAAGATAATACAGTTCCAGAAATTCAGAGAATAAATTTGGGTAATGCTGTATTGATGTTGAAGGCTCTTGGTATTAATGACTTGATACATTTTGATTTCTTGGATCCACCTCCACATGAGACACTGGTTAATATATTATATTATCAATTCAATTTATATATATATAATGGACAATTTTTATAGGTACTCGCGTTAGAACAACTTTATGCGTTGGGTGCATTGAATCACAAGGGTGAATTAACCAAATTAGGACGTCGTATGGCTGAATTTCCATTAGATCCAATGATGGCTAAAATGCTTTTAGCTTCTGAAAAGTAATTATTTTTTTCTTTAAATTATACATATTTTCAATCACATGAAAAAATATAAAATTATAGTAAACAATACAACGTATGACATTAGTCAATGTGTAATTAAGTAGACTGGGGAAAACCGCTGACTTAACAAGTTACACTATAAACATGCTGCACAAATTATATATTGAATTTTGATCAATATTTGTTCTTTTTTATAATGATTGTAGTGTAGAAAACGTTTGTTCACTTATATAAGTTGAGTTAAAGAGTAGTAGAGTTGATAATTTTAATAGATTACTTTTTTATACAATGATTGACTTTTAAAAATATATATATTTCTCATTCATTAAGATGAATTTTAATGAATTAGGATTCATTTCTAGAAAATCTTTAAACCCCATATTAAAATTATTTTGTATTAGATGAACTGTGTATTTAATATATATTTCATTAAAATTGAGAATTTCGATTTCACAACAATACCAATTATAAATTATTATAAATGCAATTCTAATTTTTGGTATAACCAGTTGTAAAATATTTGAATATTTGTATTCAAATAATTTTTCTAGTATCAAATACTTTTCTTTTTTTAATTTGAATAATATTTGAATACTATTTTTGTATTAAATACCAATTTATTTTAAATAGATACTTTATATATTATACCTATGTTATATTATTTTATTAGAAATCAAATCATATCTCACAGATTTTTTAAAAAGTATTCTTTACAACTCTGGGTATATGTAAGTTGTCATAACGAAAATTGATTTTTATCAGAAAAATTTAGATAAATGTTACATAATATCAATCGCAGCTTCTTTCAAGAGGCCTCTTGAAGATGGGAGTGCGACTTTAAATACAAATATAAAAGAACACAATTATAATTTATAAAATGCATATAATATATAAAATGGTATAAATAAATATAAATAATCGATATAGCTTGTGACGAATATAACGTGTATAAATAAATAAGTGTTTGACTCGCTACTGCTACCACATACCAGTTGCCAACGATCATCAGTGTAGATACATTCATGCTGTGTATGGAGAGAGCACTAGGCGAGTTGAGGCGTGGGGTTGCACAAGACAAACTTGCCGCTGTAACCCCATGTATTTAGACGACGATACATTTTGTCAACATTCTCGGCTAAATTTGTCACTTGAATTTATGCGCATGAGCAGCACGTATATAGTATAATCATTGAATATTGGAACTATAGTCCACTGCCATGATATCGTGCGCACGCGCTTGTGTACGATCATACGCTTTCAAAATATTATGTATATTAACCAGCTCCACACTAACCATTTTTGACCGTATTAACTGTTAATATACAACAATGGAAGTAGCTTTTATATACCTGTTTTAAATAAATAATTTCCTTTTTCCTTCGTTTATCTAGAGAGTAAGATCGTCTCGTCGTTTAAGCCACGAGCCTCCACTGTATAATATACGCATTATCTATAACTGCGTTTGATACAGGGTGTATCTTATGTCATTGAGTGCGGTGTTTTATAATTATTACAGAACAATAAATGAATATTTTGAGAAAATGAAAAACCCCATGTTTCTTACTTTTTAAGGGCTATATGTTTTAGCAAATTTTAAATTTTAAAAACACTAGAGTCCTTCCATTACAAAATCAACAATATTAAATGAAATCCACTATTTAATTTGATCGAACCTAATAATCCTATTTTTTTAATTTGGTGGTTAAATCATTGATTTGGTTAATTATTTTGTAAGGTACATCCCAATGTTGTAAATTAACTTAACTAACATACAACATTTAAAACTAATCTTTAATTCTCATTATCATTTTATTTTTTATTGTAAAAATTATTTCTCATTATATTTTGATATATTTCCAGGTATAAATGTTCTGAAGAAATTGCTACGATTGCTGCTATGTTAAGTGTAAATAGTGCCATATTTTATAGACCAAAAGACAAATTAATTTTAGCTGATACAGCTCGTAAAAACTTTTTTTTACATGGTGGGGATCACATGGCTTTATTAAACATTTATGACCAATGGGCCAATACAGATTTTAGTACAAATTGGTGTTATGAAAATTATATTCAACATAGATCAATGAGAAGAGCCCGAGATGTTAGAGATCAACTAGTCGGATTAATGCAACGAGTTGAAATGGATCTCGTTTCAAATCCAACTGAAACTGTTAATATTCGAAAAGTATGAAAATAATTATTTTCACATAATTTTTTAATTCTTAAATTATTAATATACTTTCAACTATTTTAGGCTATTACTGCTGGTTATTTTTATCATATTGCAAAATTGTCAAAAGGTCATTATCGCACTGTTAAACATAATCAAACAGTTATGATTCATCCAAACAGTAGCTTATTTGAAGAGCTTCCTAGATGGGTTCTTTACCATGAATTGGTCTTTACAACGAAAGAATTCATGCGACAAGTGACAGAAATTGAAAGTAAATGGCTTCTTGAAGTAGCTCCTCATTATTATCAAGATAGAGAGCTGGAAGACTCTACTAATAAAAAATTACCAAAGAAATTAGGAAAAACTAATTCTGAACTCAAAAATAACTAATTTAATGTTTTATAAAAATGTTAAATTATATTTTTGTAAAAAAAAAAACACTATTTAATTTCGATAATATTTTAAATCATATTCTTATTAAATGTATATAGTGTATTATTATATATATAAATATTGTGTTATAAATATATGTTAGTAAAGCTGAAGAAAAGATTTTTTTAAAGAACATAATGAAGGCCACAGTAATGTCTTATAAATTATGATGTTAGGCCATTGATAAAAATATAGAAGAGAATGAATGTTAAGATGAAAATACATTTTACTGTATTATATTAATTAATTAATTAACCATTCATGTTTTAATTTGGTACTTGGTGTTATTTTCAAACGAAATAGTGAACGGTCAAATGTACAATGAAAGGTATATTGGGTGGTTAGTTGTTGGGTTAATTCTCTGGCATAGCTAAATGACATAATAAAATCTAATGTTGAATTGAATCAACTTTAAAGTATTTCTCACAATTCATTCTACTAACTATTTTAAATAGTGATAAACATAAAATATAATTTTTAACACCATCACTTTTACAAAAATTAGTAGTTATTCTATTTCTGTGTTTCATGCAGAATTTGCATTTAGTTAAATAAAATAGACAAAAATAATTATATAAAATATTATTTGAATATTAAATTATAATAATGTATTGTTCATAAATCATTTATATTTATTTTTGACTAAATTTAACTATTATACTTTTTTAATTTTAAATAAAAAGATAATTTGTATGTATAAAATTGAATATTTACCAATAAAAGATAAAACAAATCAAGTTCTTAACTTTTAGATTAACTGAATTAACTAAAATCTGGTTTTAACTTTAATTTGTTAAGTCATTAGTTTATTAACTTTTAACTTTTAATTATTTAAATAACTATTTTTATAAACTTAAATTTATTTAGTTAATTTTTTCCATTAACCTTGTCCATCCTTGCTAAAATATATATAATATAGTATAATATATAAATTTTAAATTATACATTTTATTTTAATTCTATATTATATAGACTTGAATGTGTTCCCCTAAACAAATCTATCTATGAAAATTAATTAATATAATTTATGACATAAGAATTTTAAAAAAAAATGTTATTGTTCTTTGAACTATCATAATTTTTATTAAGTAAATTTGCTAATATTTTAAATAAAAATAATAATAATGTAAAAATTGCCTTTAAAACTAATAATAAATCAATTAAAACCATAAATAAATCCAAAAAAATTTTAAATAAATTTTCTTTAAAAGTTCATTATGATAATTATGGAGTTTATAAGCTTATATGTAGCTGCAATAAATTTTATATTGGAAAAACTAGTAGAAGTTTCAAAATTTGATGTAAAGAATATTCCTAAAATATTGTATTTCCAATATTGTTCCATTACAGTCCTGTACTACATCTATATGGCAGTCCCGTCAAAGACTCCCAAAGGATACCCCGAGGTGTCTTGATAACATTTCTAAAGTATTAGATTTCACACTACTGTCCCCCATATGTCTGAGATGAGATTCTGTCTGGTATCCTATTATTATTAGGTACCTGTGTACCTACTTATATTTTACTTATACTTACTAGTTAGCACTAATCTATTATACCTACTAGGAAAATTATAATATTTTCAAAATATTTGTTGACGACTGATGAGTACAAAAAAATATTTTAGATAAAATATTGTGCATATATTTTATTATGATTAATGCAAAATATGCCTAATGTAATCTTTTGTAAATATTTTTTAAACATAATAAAAATGTTGGTAAAAAATATTTGTAGTGCCTGCAATGATGGTTTTGTGGAATTGAGGGTAAACATAAAATCTCGTGGAATAGTATACAATAATATAAGAACGGCGAAGGAGGGAAAATTATTTAATCATTACTGCAAATTTAATAACAGACAGATCGAACTCGAACTGATGTAAAAATGTATTATACACTCCAGTATATAACATACTAAAGGGGAATAGCCAAAACTGTAGGGCGCTAGGTCCACATCCCCAAGAACAGTGGCTCCAGAATTTGTAAAAGGGAGGGACTAGTTATAATTAGGAGTCCCTTTTTTGCAAAAAAAAAAAAAAAGGTCAATCCATCCCCAAATAACAAGTTATATACTTTAATTCACTACCTACTTCTTTAGTAATAATAAAATCAATTTAATCCATCAACCCATCGGTCTTTTTATTTTTTTTTCACTGGAACGCATTAGACTTTACATTAAACTTCTAAAACGAAGTTCGGAATAATATTGTTTTCCAATTTATAAACATTTTTTACAGTTTTCCTTTACGTGTAAGAAGTCATCGTAAATCGTACCAGTATTTTCGTCATGGAAAAACAAGGATTGGCTTAAGAAAACTATACTAACCGAAATGACTTCTTTATAAGTTAGGTACCTACTAACAAGAAAAATCTGTACCTAAACTCTTACTCGATTCTTTTTATCAGAAAAAGGTGTATACATACATAAAATATTAAGGCAAAACTTTATTTGTTAAGCAATATTTGGTGTTAATTTAGTTTCTGGCTAAATAATTTGAGAACTATAACAATTTTTCGTCATTTTCGGCGGTTTTGTTTTACACTTAAAAAACTACTAGAAAAATCAAAAAATTTCCTTTTTAAATACCAACTAAAATGATTTTTATATCGAAAAACTTTTTACCTACCTGAAAATTTCTACATAACTCCTACTCAAAATTGTATATACCTACATACATACCAAAAATACATATCAGTGTAAATATCAGTAAAACCATTATACGCTCAGAATCTAAAATGAAAAAAAAATGAAGGCTATGGTCCCTCAGCTGGCTAGGCTACTGCCTAAGAATTATGAAAAATTCAAAAAAATAATAACAGGCACACCTAATGAAAAAAATATTATCCATGTTAAATTGTACATATTTCATCTTAGCGTCCCTAATTAGGTAGGTACCTATATTCAACTCGATCTCCGCTAATAATGCATTGACATTGTTTATAAATCAAACATCGATTTTTGAGGTTTAATTATTGAGTTTAGCTCAAATTTAAAATTTGTATATGTACGGCATTAAAAAATACCCATTTCTCAAACACGGCAAGAAATCTAAACGATCGAACAATGTATTGTATTAAAGCCTATAGCCTGTAGCTGGAGAATGTAAGTACCTATATATAAGGTAGGTACCTATCATATATAGATATAGAATATAATTCCCAAAGTCTGTTTGCTTGTTTGTACGTAAAACCGTATATGCGTATATACGTATATGCTATATGGTGCAACCGATCGATATGATATTTTTAATAAATGTGTCAGTGTCGGTTTTTAGTAAATTTTGAAAAATCCATTCCTGTGGAAAGATTCGTACCTATACCTATCAAATTATAAAAGACCGGCAGTAAAACGCAAGTTTTTGTTGATGTAGGTACCTACTATTGTCATGGTTACATAATAATATGTAGAGTTAACGGTTTAAATTATAATTTTAATAATTTAATCTAATATTTTTTTTTTAAATTAAGATCTAATGAAAAAAAAATTTGACAAACAATATTATTCTGAAATAGGTATAGGTATTGGAATTATATTTATACTCGTACAGTCGTAGTAGGTACCTACCTATCTACTAATAAGTATTACTTAGGTGAAAATGGACAATTTATTGAAAAAGAATATTATACTTACGGGTAAAACCAGATAATAACGGGCAATTCGATTAATTTAAATTTTACATTTCTCATTGTGTTGTAATAAGAATTACAAACTAGTTTAATTAATTGACTAACCATTTTATTTATGAAATATGGATATAGATACAGAAATCATAATGAATTTATTTCCAGAGTAATATAATCAAAAATTACTACCGTTTACAAATAGGTACGTACAGTGTTGGACCTACCATTTTTCAACCAGGAGCAAAATATGAATTTGGTGCCCTTTAAAAAAAAAACTATAGAGATGAGAGCACTTCGCTCGTTGGGTAGAATGCTGGAGATGTATATATTGACTTTGAAAGCAATGATAAGTCATTTCTTAAAACAACTCTGAGCGAAGCTTCAATGTATATACCTAACATGAGTTAATATAATATAATTTTGTCTGTAATATATTCAGTAGGTACCTATATTTTAACATTATAGTTTCAAACTCATAATAGGTAAATCTTATTAGTTATTACTAATACTGTATTAAATTTTAAGATCTTCAAACCCCCCAAAAAATTAATTCCATCATTTATATAAATAGTCTAAAATTGGATAGACCCATTACAAAAATTTCATCATGCTTATATAGTACAAAAACACATATTTAGCCTTGAATTAATTTATGTTTAAGATTTATTGCACATATTTCACACCGAAATAATATGTTGTCAAAAAACTTTAAATTGATAGCTATTAAAAAAATGTCAACTGAACATTTCTTGACATTTTTATGATATACCTACATAGGTTGAGGTACCTATATTTTACATTAAACCTATAAAAAAAATTTCAAGTAAAACTTAAACTCAAAGAACCTAAAATTAAAACTTCTATGATTTAAAAACTTCAAAATTAAAAATTGGTATAAATAGCCAAAAATTTTCAGTGAAAATGTCAAGCACCGAAGATCATTATTTACGGAATTACAGAGAAATAACTATAATCGATTCTGAAGAAATCGTGGTTTTACTGCGTTTATATGTCAATTTTCGGTTGTTTTTCCTTACCTATGCCTTAAAAACTACTGGGAAAACCTAAAAACAACTTCATTAAAGTATCAACTAGATGCAACTTGCTACCGAAAAAGGTAAATAATGATTATATACAGAATTTTTGAGTAGACACTAAAAAAGAAACTAAAAACACATCATTGTAAAATCAATAGGTGGGTATATATTCCTCGCTTCTAGAATCTAAAAAATGATTAAGCAAAAAATTAAAATATATTAAGTTTTTGAGGACGTATAAAAAGTTAGAATTTATTTGGCATGGAATGATATTTTTAATAGAAAGTAATTTTATGAAACTTTTTTGGGTGGAAAATAATTAAAATGAAATTATTTTTTAATGGACCGTCCGAAAATTCTATGGAGTATTTTTTCAATGAAATTTCAATTTTAAAGAAAATATTATGTATCGAAAATATTGTAAGAACAGTATTATAGATGGAAATTCATTGTACATTTACCAACTGGAATTTAATTTATTCTAAATTAATGTACAATTTACAATTATGTCAATTTTAGAAATATTTTAAGATAAACGAAAATTCAACTGTTTAAAAATGTTTAAATAGATAAGAACGTCATATACTTTTTTTATGATCCTATGACCAACATTTGTTTCATTTATATATTTTAAACATCTTTAAAACTTACATTTTCCGATATGGAACTCAAATATTTTAACAATTATATATCAAATATTATTGTTGAATTGTAATAATCAGTTGAGATGAGGTATCGTTATTCCATGTGGGGGAGTCTTAACTGGTCTTATAATAATATATTATTATAAATCATAGTTTTATTTTTATTTTTTATCGTCCGTATATTATATTAACAAAATTCACAACATCTCGGATTTTTCTATTTCCCCTCCCCCTTATGGATTTTTTTTTATAATGATTGACAATGGTTTTTTCCATTCCAAAGACATTAAATATAATTTCTGTCACAGGGGTTCCTGCGCCTGCGCCACTATCCGCATTCCACAATATTCGATTTTCATTTTCTCCGTCTGGCCGCCATTGTAATAAATTAACCAAAGGTCGAACACCCAAATTAATACAAAAACATTTTCTGTTTAGCTGTTTGCCTGTCAACAACGCGTATATAATTACGTATTTAAAAACAAATATCTATCGTACTCTATAATAATATATTATTATTATGTATCACATAAATCTGCACGGCTCTGTCACCAAGTCCGATGGAACCCGTTACACCAAATACGTGTATTCTGAAACTAGCCATAGTAAGATTATTTCAAAGACCCCGCATCTTGTAAGTACCTATATTTATCTTTTACAGCTCTACAGACTTTTAAGTATTCAAATAAAAGTACCTATTTAAATACTTTATTTTTTATTCGAATATTATTTTAAACACTTTTTTTTTTAAATATTCGAATACGTACCGACCTTTCTATAAATACTTTTACTTATACTAGGTAGGTAAGTATTATATACATATACTATTAGGCTTAGGCAATTATAAAAAAAATTATTTTAAAACGTATTTAGAATATTTTTCAAATACCTACTCAAAATTTTGGAAAATAAGACATGCAAATTAAAATTAGATTTGGTTGGTAGGAAGGTATTAGTTTTGTAAATAATTAGGTAGGTAGTCATAAGCGTTGAAATCATCTTCACTTAATTACAAAGTAAAACAATTTTAAAAATGTTATTAATGTAGAATACAATTAATATAATAAATGGAATTACTATTTCCATAAAAGTTATAGATACAAAGTAGGTACCTACCTATTTAGATAAGAAACAAATAATAAACTAAAAATTACTAAACAATTTTTTGAAGTTTTTGAATTGATATTTCAAATATTTACTCAGAAAAACTTTTACCCATTCGTTTGAAAAAGCATTCTAAATACAAAAAGTATTCTTTCCGAGTCTGAAATTTTGTACAGTCTTAAATAGGTACTTAATAATATATTAGGTAGGTGTATAATTCATATGGTTTATATGATCAGTTATATTGTCATTGATTTTTTTTTTTTTTGTTAAGTAGGTATTATTATTACTAAATACCAATATATACCTATAAGAATAGAAGTGTGCATTAAAATTATTATTATTAGATTTTCTATATTTTTAATATAACTATGAAACAAATAAAAATTATTTAAAAACACATAATATGACTTAATTATACTAATTATATCAGAGAACATTATGCACTTCATAATTTAATGATAACGCGATAAATTACAATAATATTTTTTTCCAATTACAAAATAAACATTTTGTGCTACAGTCAACCATATCTACTACCAATCACTTAACTTAAAGATAATTATCTGAAGGAATGACATTGATAAAATGAAAATAACATATCCGAAAGTTAAACCACCTAATACATTTATCTAACAGTTAGGTAGTTAATCTGCAGGTTATAACCAGTACTGAAAACCCGGGTCTAAGAGTGATCTTATTAACATATATATATATAATATATATTTATTTATTTATAAAATATAATGTGTTTTTCATAAATAAAAATACTTTCAATATATATTATATAATACCTACCATTATAAATAATACAAAATAAAATACATAAATAATAATTTAATTAATAAAATTGCAATAAATTAAATACATATATATATACTTGTCTTATCTTTTTATACACATTATATATATTTTATATTTCAACTTTTATAGGTACTTAAGCAATGTAGGTATTTTTCCTACCCCTGTATACAAGTGTAATTTCTTATATTTATTGTTACAGATACGTAAAAATGTTACAATTGTTCCAATCTCAAAAACACAAGACTCTTTGAGCAGAATTAGCCGAGATAAAAAGTAATGCTTATTTATAATTTCATTGACATTTTAAATTAATTATGTTAGTAATATTAATATTAGAAATTTAATTATTAATTAATACATTATAATAGAACTCCAAAAATATATATTTAATTTACATACATTTAAAGTGTAGACAAGCTTCCAAATTAAAATAGCATATTCAATGATATAATCCATATCTTTATTTGGAAATTTAAGTTCAGACATTTCTGTGGTCCGATAATTATTTATCATTCTTATGTTATGTACATTGTACATCTATAAAATATTTTGCTGCACCTAAATAGGAAAACCATATTTGTATTCCAAGTTATAAAATTTTTTTAAGAAGTTTAAGTAATTTATTGTACTCTTCTTCCACACCGGTGAAATGATTCTGCATAAGCCAATGATGTATAAATAAATTAAAAGTATTATTTATTTTTATAACTGTTTTTGAAGGATAAAATATTCTGTGATTGCCAAGTTATATAATTTTAATATTATAATTTATAAAAGCGCAGTACACTTTTTTAGAATATTTTTATATACTTATTAAAAAAGATTTGTGTTTTACAAGAATAAGACTTGTATTACATAAGTCAATAACTGCGTCTATATAGTATATTATAAAAGTAAATAGGTATTAAATAATGTAAAAATGCATTATAACCTATATACAGAAATATAAATAAGCTATAAACTATAATATATAAATACATTTAATGGGTAAAAAAGAGAATACCAATTACACTTTGTACATGCTTAAGTATGAAAACCTATGTAAGCATAAATTTAATTATAAATGCAGTTATACTCAAATTTATCATAATAGTCTTAACCCTAAATAGTATAGGTGTTAGGTATATTATATTATTATCTATTTATTTAATTTATCCAAATAAATAACTATAAAATATTAATATATAAGACAAGATTTTTCAGAATACGTACATATTTTTTTTACAAGTCCTTTGTAATTCTAATCTTCAACTAAAAATTTGTTTCATAGTTCAGATATTCAGAATATTTTATATAATTTTATATTATTATAGTGCATATATAACATATTTTAAAATTTATATTACAGGATAATTTTGTAAAATTGGACTTCAACTAATAAACATTTGATCATCTAGCATCTTCTTCTTCTCCTTCCCCTTCTCTCCCAACTATTTGGGGTCGGCCACCCTGGTCCTACACTTCCACTTAACTCTATCTCCCGCATCTTCTTCACTTACTCCCATCTTCCTCATATCATTCGCCATTACATCCCCCCATCTCTT
>JAIPRL010006649.1:0-26442 GCA_025469235.1 Pemphigus obesinymphae
CCGTTATTTTTTTCCTTTTTTTTTTTTTTTTTTTTTTTTTTTTTTAGGTTACGTTTATAATTTCCGTAATCGACTGTAAACGATTCACGGGAAAAAAATACTAGGTAGAATATACACGCATTTAATCCAAGTAAAATACTTAAATACCGCATAAACAATGACCGCCGGATACAACCGATACAAATCGATAACTTTCGTCGCCATATTTGATCACAATAATAATATTATTGTATAATATTAAACGATTGTTTCAGAGTACTCTTTAGAATGTTTTTAAGCTCGAGAAATGGCAATATTTTTAAACGCGTTTAATTTATTTTAGTTTTTTTTTTTTTTTTTTTTTTTTTTTTTTTACCAAATAAATGACTTATATTTAAGTACTTTGATAAATTCTTTTGAAATATATATTTAAAAAAAAAAAACAATAAAGTATATTTTTCAGTAAATATAAATAGACTCGAATTGTATATAATAATTAAACAAGAAAATAAAAGTTTTTCTGAATTAGGACAATTTTATTCACTTAATTCTATATTTTTTATGGTGAAACTTTTAGGAATTCATATCATTTTTTTACTCCACAATTAATTTTTCAGATATAGGTTATATATACAGAGAAGGGTGTTTTATATCTCATTAAAATAATACTTTCAAAGTGATAAATTGCGGGCTTCCGAAAATATAATGTCTTCCTTTTTAACCATTTAAAACAAACAAAAAATAAAAGTTTTTATACTAATTTTCCAGTGTTAACGTTTATACGCCAAAATATTAATTTATTTCGTTAATATAAATACGATATTTTTATATAAAAATACTGAAATTCTATACGGCGCCATAAATCTTTAAAATTACTTCGTAGCTCATAAACAATATTACAAAGGTATTAAACTTTCCATGTATTATGATATATTATATTCTTAAAAATACAAATAAAAAAAACGTGTAATAAAATCGAAACTGTATATAATTAAGACAGTAAAAAATTCAACGTAAAACGTTATTCCAAGTACTTAGAATATATAGGTAGTGTACTTATGTGCGAGGGCGCGTATCGATTTCATTATTGCATGTGTTCAATAATAAAATATGTTTTGATGTTATAAATTATTGAGTAAATATTTTCATAAATAATATTGAAAAACTATTTACGTAAAATAATATGATTTTAAAAAATACCAGTCTTTACTTTTTTCAATGTTTTATCTTAAACTCAAATTATTTTATTACTCATAAAAAATATTCTTAATGAGTACTTTATTATTACAAAGATGCGCAATATTTTTAATGAAAAATAGAATAAAATATGTTAAGTTAAGTTTCACGGAAGCATTTTGTTAAAGTTAATTGTTAACGAAATATGATTTTAACTACGATAATTAGTTAGGTACGTTTAAATATTAAAAACTTAATTCGGTTAAAATTGAGGTTATAAAAATAAAAATTATCTTGAATTTTTATTTATAGTTATACCTAAATAGTTAATTGGTACACAACGGCAATGGTATGCATGATCTTTAAAATGGTTGAACCATATCAATTGATTTTTTTGCAAGTGATTCTTGGGCATGACCATTAAAAATAAATGTTTGTGGAGGCTCGTGCCAGACAAATTTTTCCGGACTTATTTCCTCGAAATAAGCAAAAAAAAAATCAACTTTTTACTTATTTTCTGAGTGATAATCGGACCTTGAAATTATTTCGACTAAATGCCTAACTATTTTTAATTTTGTCGACTTATTTCCCGAGTGATTGATCGTAATTTCCCACTGGTGTTTTATTTTATTTTTATTTTTTATGAGTGGGGAATCTAAATATGAAATTTAAAACAAATACATTAAAGTTAATAAAAGCTGGCCAAAGAATGAAACTAACAATTAACGAAAGCCAGACAATAAGTATATGGTTATGACTAAGCATCTGATGAATACGCAAAACCATCGTGTTGGATATTACTTTTTCGAGCAAGTAGACAATTTCAAATGTCTACAAGTATGTATTTTTAGAGGACGCCACACCGATATTTTTTCAATGAAAAACTTGCGTTAACATTTTTTATTTTTGTTAATTTACAAACATTTTAAAAATACGAAATAAAAAAAAAATATATATATATATATATATACAGCTAACAACATTATCTAGCGATTCGATGGTCGATTTTTGAAATACGCACTTTTACACTTTTTATGAGCTGTTAAATATCGATTGTTTATATTTTTTTAACAGCCTTTAAAACGTCTAAAATTAAATATCCCGAAAATCAGTAACTAGATAATCTTGTTCTTTATAAATAATATTGTATTTCGTCTTTCTACAGCGTTCTCAAGTTGATAAAAATGAAAAATGCGTAAATATGTTTATTAACGAATATTGCGATTATACAACAATTAAAAAACGTACTGACACAGGTCTATTTTTAATTTACATTTAAAATATATGTAAATAATATGTTTAATTCGTTCGATTTTCGTTTTTCTTAATGTTTGATAAAAATTGTTTATGTAGCAAACTGTGGACACATGTCATGGATGAAAGATGTTTAACTCAAAGTTATTATCAAGAGAAGCTAAGACAAAATTATATATTCTCTAGTAGGTACGGTGAAAACTATATAATATGTAATATACGTATAATGTGCATGTTCGATTCTCTCGCGGGTACATGAATGTGTACGCCATGCACATAATATGCTGACACGTATATTTCATTGTAATAACATTAGAAAACCTAAAATGTCATTCTACTACAGTAAAATTCTAAATTGTTTATGATTGCACTCTTATGACTATTACGTATAATTAAAACCGAAATATTATTGTGGCCTGTTCTTTCTTGCGCAGCTCCAGAAGTAGGTACTCGAGAACGCCACTCGGGACGAGAGGTATTTTTCGTGAGCTATTGTTCTGTAATACATACATTATTTTCTTATTTCGGTGTTTGATTTTGTGTTTTATTTCGAACATATATTATACATTTCTCTTTATTTGTTTCTTGTAGCGTGCGATCCTCAGGAATGGTAATCGTTCAAAAACGAAAGCGTATCTTTCAACTTTGTCGAGGCATTAATATTTTCAGGGGACTGCGGGTTAACTAGAAGCGATCCTGAACGACTGTACTTTAAGTTACTATTAGGACCTATAGTTTGACTCCAACATCACCTGCTAAAACATACTATTGTTGGCCAGAAGCAATCCTTTGAACGACTGTACATTAAGTTTCTCAGGACCTAGTTAAAACGACAAGGCTCTCAAAGTACTTTTCTCGCGGCTGCACGACCCGATCTTTAATCAAGCGTGATCTTGATCGGGTCATAGAGAAAACGTAAAAGTCGGGTGTTTTTATAAAGAAATTATGGTCGTAACGCGAAGAGTCTACGTGTTTTGTTTAAAAGTACATTTTATATATTTTGTGTTGCCGTACGCGTCCGTCTCTCAGTAAACCGGCGCACACGACAATTGTCTCTCTTTGTCCCATTGTTATGTACGGATGTGAAACGTGGTCAACAATACGAGTTGATGAGGAAATGTTACTGACGTTTGAAAATGAAATTTCTGATGAAAATTTATGGTTCAACACGGAACCCAGATACCGGTGAATACCAACGAAGAACAAATTTGAATATTGCGATGGGCTATTCAAAAGAATGAGTATTCGACAGTTCCTATAAGATCGAAGAGATTATAATGTGCTGGACATGTGTTAGCGAGCTAAGGATAATAGTTAATTAATAAAGTACCTACTATTGAATAATGAACTAGATATAAAGAGACCACGAAAATGGTAAACAGTCAATATAATAATGTCGAACTAGTTGAACGGAACAGCAAAAATTGAATGCAGTGATCTCTGGAGGGGATTGGTAGAAGCTGAAAAGACCTATTATGTAAAGTTAAAAAAAAAAATTTTAAATAAACATAAAAAAAATTTATGCGTGTATTATGCAGCTCAACGTTTTTTTAATGTTCATATACTCGTATATAAAATTAAAAACATATTATCGTAAAATAATAATGCGAATTTAAAATTATTTGATGTATTTTTTCAAGAATTTATAATTTTTTTTTACCGATAACTGAAAAAATTGTTTTCTAACGATTTACTATTAAAACAATATAAAAAAAAAATACTATCGAAACATTAAGAAAAAAAATACATTTCACATATTGGTTGCTACATATTTAACTATATAGTCAATGCTCAAATTTGAAAAAATAGAGTGTGAATTAATACCTAAATTTTTGTCATTATATTTCACGCCAAAACATTTGACACATTTGATATTAACAATAAAATGTAGCAAATTAACGAAGTTTATCATTTTTAAATTTTTGTTGATATAATAGCTTAATGAAAAATACCTAAATATTTTCTCTTATACATAGGTATATAATAATATTATAATCTCAGATAATGTTATTAATTATCATATATTTCAACATTTTCGTCCGATATGCGATGTTTACTTAAACTTCACGACATGGAACACTTGAAAAGTTTTAATCTTTAATAATGCGTATATTATAATGCAACAGTTAACACCAACTACTCCTCGATGGATAATCACATCGTTAAAGTGTATAAAAATACAGACGTTGTGTGATGGAAAATTTCTACTTGAAAACGAAATTAAATTTATCGATGTTGTTTCTTTACAGAATGAAAATATATTACAAACACAACTAGCTCGTTCTATCGGACTCACATATAATTTCAAAGATTAAATTTATTTTAATGAAAAATATTAACTCGAATACAAGAATCAAGTTGAATTTTAAGAGGACATCTTACACATTTTCAATGAAAAACTTGCAAAAACATTATTCATTTTTATCAACATACAAACATATTATAAATATGAAATAAAAAACCAATTATGGCTAATAACATTATCCTTTCATTACAAACGCCGTGTTTTCTTTTGATACATAGATCTTTTTAATATTTATATTATAATAAAAAAATAAAAAAAATGTATTTTTTAACAAATCAAAAAAATGTGAAAAAAGACACATATGAAAATCGGCTATGTAGAGCTCTACATGATTTTTTTTCTCTATACCTTATTTTCTATATCATTAATTATTCTACGATTATTTCAAGATGATATTAATGAAAAATGCGTAAATATGTATTTAAATTAATATCGTGTAATTAATATAGTGATTACACTATAATAGAAAATTATATTGACACAATACTATTTTTTAATTACTTTAAACATACATTTAAATATTTTTAATTTGTTGACTTTTAATTCTTCTAAAAATATTTTTGAAATTACCTATATAGAATCCTTTTAAAACCATTCTTATGATGTCCTTTTAAATTTTCCCAAAAGCCTTCGGTTAAACGTTAATAAGTTAACAAAAAACTACTCTTTCTTGTTTTGTTTATGAACTTGTTATATTTAAATATTAACCCAACTTGGAAAATAAGTCAATTTTCGTAGAAAATAAAAAATATATAAAAATATGTTTGTATAATAATATGCAATATGGTCAAGTTGGGTAATTTTATTGTAAACGAAAAATATAAGTTTCATACATTTTCTAGCAATTTGACTTATTGGCTTATTTTTATTTATTGATTTAGGATTATCATTTATTTAAACAACCAAGGACTATAATTTGATGGCTAAAAATAAATGTTTACGGGGTAAATGTAATTGAATTGATGATGGAAGTATGCAGTGACTAAAGAAAACAAAATGAAAAATAAAAAATAGTATATTTTTCTAATGATTTACACGATGTTTTCCGAGTTACAACAAATGTATAAATAAGTAGTAGGTACCTATCTATTATTACATAATAACGAATGATTTCGGAAATATTTTTTAATATTTTTGGACTTTTCAAATTTTTTTAAGTATTGTTGGAACTTCTTTTAAAAATATGGAATAATTAACCTAGATTTTTTTTTAATTTTTAGACATAAAAATGTATTTAATAATTCAAATAATATAAATTAAAGAAATTTATAGTTTAATTTTTTTAGACTATTTTACTATTTTTATCATGAAAATACCTTTTCTGTTTAGGAAATTTTTGTTTATATTTTTTAGTTTTATATATTTTCATAAATTAAAAATTAAATTAATTTCACGGGTTTTTTAGCTCGAAAATTCACTTTTCAAATAGTATTTTTTTTACACTAAAATACTATTTCTAATTTTATTATGATAGGTTTTATGTGCAGTAAAATGATTATAAAAATAAATTTTAGTTATCATATTTTTATTTCGATTTATTTGGATTGTCTTCAGTAAACTCCCAAAATAAATATTGCCTTTTATTGTATACCATCCTTACCTGAATGTTCATAAAGAAGTTTAATATTAAAAAGGGAAGTTAATACAATGAGCATTTGAACTATAGTTATTTTAATTGGATAAGGGAAAAATTTAATTTACTAGTTGACTTTAAAAATGTATAAAAAGATTAACTTTTTAATTTTCGTAGGAATTAATGCTCATTTTCCCTATATGCAACTAAACATAGTACTTATTAATAATATAATTAACGATGTTAAAATATATTATTAACAGTTTATAATAATAAGTATGACTATTTATAAATATTAATACAATATAAAATGCATTGTCAATGTTAGGGGTTTAGTTGACGAATATAAAACGAAAAAAAGGTAATAAAAACTTTATTTTGAGGCAAAGTCCTGTAAAAGGTCGATGAGCAAAAAAAAAAAAGGCCATCAACAACTTTTTGGGTGTGAATTACCTAGTACCGCGAAAATCGTAAAATTGATTATATTCGATCGCCAGAGAAAATGTAATGTTCTTGGATTTCGTCCATAAAGTAAAATAGCGATTTAGGGGAATTTCGTGTTTGTAAAATTAAACAAAAGTGTTATACATTTTTAATTTTTTTTTTTTCTAACGACATTTAACCGATTGCAAAACATAAATTTTTCGGATCAAAAACAACGACTAGACGTATTCATAACGAAGTGAACAGACGACACGACGTGTTATTATTACGCTACTGTACCCGTTCTCGTGGCGGTCGTTTCTTTTCGTCGACGGGACCGAGGACGGTTAGGTATCTGTTGTTAGGTATTGCCGAGCCGAGAGATTTACGCCTAGACGAGTGCACGACGATCACGGTATGTTATGGCGTATGGACGAAAACAAACGACGGCACAATATTGGTCCTTCGGCACCGTGCGACGCGTTTATACCGCCGGGACGTCTATTTTTTCTCGATTATCATTTTTTTTTTTTTTTTCCATCACATTATAATATATATATATATATAGTGTATTATAACGTAAACACACAGAATTACACTACGAACAGACGTGTTGTGAAACTGTCACTAATATTATTCGGGGGCCGTACGCGTTGTATACTCACCGCGGGGTGGTCGTAGGGGTTACGACGAGTCGATCCGATGACGGCACGTGGGTCGCATGTCGTCGGGTCGGCGGGCCGTGCACGTGTCTGCCGGACGGAACGCGAACGACTACTGAAACCGAAACGCGGACGCGGTACGGCGGACGTTGCGGCGTAACCGCCTGCACTGCACCGGTGCGGTGTGCCGTGCCTATATTCCGCTGCGCCGCGTGTCCCGAAAGGGCATAATATTGCGTTCTACTGCATCGGCCTGCAACGTGGACACGGCGTGAACGTATCGCGTTTTGCACGGGCGGCCGAGAGACCGAAAATACGCGATTTGCAATAGTGCACCTATATAACACGCGTATATTACTTCTGAACTGGAAAAAAAAAATAAATACAAAAACCTAACCCGAAAATTTTAGATATTCGAAAAAATAACTACGAGGAAAAAAAGTACCCCAAACGTTATTCACTAAGACAACTACTACAAAACTTCAGATAAATTCCGTGGGACCCAACGCCTTCCGGATCATCTACTAATAACATTACTTGCGACGTTATGAACCGAACTTAACCCTGTCGGTGCTACATAGTGTTTCGCATTGTTACCCGCCAGGACTGCATAAAATTGATATTTTTTATTTCCGATTTTTATATACTCACAATATTTTCGAAATCGTTCAAAGTCATTAATTGAAGACAGAAATTAAAAAAAAAGTCAATATTGACTGCGATACTTGACTTTTTAATTTTTGCGGCTAGTGGTTCCCAAAATGACATGATTGTCAGATAATCGATAAATGGAATAAAATCACGTATCATATTGGAATACAATTGGTTAAACATATTTTTCTATAAATAGTAGGTATCTAATAATATTAAACTTGAATCGTGAAACGTAAAATTTGCAAGCAATTCTTATCTCACAAATAATGAGATAACCTATTGAGAACCCCTGATAAAAGCAACAATGAAAATATTAATTTACATCATATAGAACAAATCGTAATTAAAATTTTTTATTTTTCAAAAAAATTGAAATTTCATTGTCCATCGATTGATATAGATTTTCACCGTGGAACCAATAAATAAAGTTGTATGTACCTTGACGAGTATACTCGTCCACAGGCCCTGATTGTGCCATCATCTTTACGAGTATACTCGTCCATAGCACTCAAAGGATTAACACAAAATAATTCTGTTGAAATATCGATTCAAGGAAAACAAAATTTAAATCTAATTCGTCGTAAAACGGTAAAAAAAAAAAGAAGAGTAATCGTCTTACACATACATTTATCATATTCAATATATTGACGGTAATTTTATTAGTTAATTAATTACATCGGGAGTGGCCAACATTTAAATTAATCGAGTTTTTAGTTTTTTTAAATATTTTAAATTTTTTCTAAAGTTCGGTTCGGGTTCAGCTTGATTTCAAAAATCTGCGTTCATAACATCACTACTAATTACCAATAGAATTAACCATTGTAATAATTATTAAGTTGAATACAATACATAATGAAAAATTAAAAAAATATTTTAATCTTTTATTTAATATTTTTCAATCAAAGAACAATTATATAATGTCGCATATATGATAGGTACTATATATATATATATATATATAATAAAATTAATTAAATGTTAATAAAATTATATAAATAAATAAATAAATAGACAAAAGATTCTTCGCTCTAAATCCAACACTAGTTAATTATTACATACACATAGGAGTCAATTAGTAAAAGGCCGGGAAGCACTTCGCATATTGGGTAGGATAATGATGACGGATATATTGAATTTAAAACCAATGATAAATCATTTCTTTCTAAAAAAATAATTCTGAACGAAGCTTCTGTGGATATAATATTTGACAATTACTGTAGATTATACAAATAATATGGTAATAATGGTAAATAATATAATGAACAAAAAAAAGTTTAAAAAAGTACAAAAAATCATTAGAGTAATGAAAGAATTTTAATCGAAGATATTGCTCATGAAAACATCAATGGCCACCACTAAAATCGTGACACTGTTGCGATACATAAAAAAAATATAGGTACCCTATAAACGAACATGCCAAAATCAAAATCTCCAATTTAATATAACTTTAGAACCAACGACGCTCGGCAAATTCTAACTTCACCAATATTTTTATTTTATCAAAATATACATATAAAAAAAAATTTCATAAATATAATTTTTTTGTTAAGTAGAAAAGTTATACGTATTGTGAATTAAACGACCCAAAATTAAAAACTGCTATAAAGAGCTACAATTTAGGAAATAATTTCCAAAATTGTTTGGCTTTCATAATACGTGTTTAGTGAAAAATGTAAGTTCATAGATTCATAATTTCCCAAAAAATCGAACACATTTCATACATAAATATTGAAAAAATTAAATAATTATTCACAAAAAAATTGAAATGACTACCAAAAAATATTGTAGGTACCTACCGATTTTTAAAATTTTTTATATAGCTAGAATGACATATTTTTAATACTGTTTAAAATATTCAGGTCTTATGAACAAAAATTTAGCATATTATGAATTGAATTTCTCAAATTTCAATATTGCTATAAACAACCTAAAAATTGGTAAAAATTTTCGGAAATTGTTTGGAAAAATATTTTACGTATATGCTTTTGTGGTGAAAATATCATGCCTCTAGCATCAATATTTTCGGAGTTATAAAGAATTTTATCACAATTTTGTTAAAAACAAAGAACGTTGTTATATTGAAAAAAAAAACATAATTTCAATTCAGTCAACAATTATTTACTGCCTTTGCAGTATAAGGCCGACGACAAGCATTTTGTTCGAATAACTTTTGTATTATCTTACTTGTGATTTTATAAATATCTATTGTCATACACACTACAAAGTAAAGGGTTCAACAAAACAACTTTATCAATTATGTTTATACTTAACAGCTTTCGGGAGGTTAAAATAATTATTGTTTAAAAATTTTAATTTAAAACATGTACATCAAAATTATTTACTATTTTCGGTGTGCAGATGTATTATAGGTAGTCACCAGTCTTGTAATGTATTTGAGTTAAAGCAATTGAGTAAATATATTTAAATACTTTTATAGTATTTAGAATAGATTTTAAATACATTTTAATTAAAGTATTTGAAATACTATGACATTGGTATTTTTACTAGAATTACGAATACTTTTATTTAAATAATTGTGAATACAATTTCTTCTAATAAGTTTTAATTTTAATAAATTTCATTCAATCAAAATGAATATTTAATTGTATGTTTATGTAGTGTGATTTTAAATTTACTTTATCATTTAAATTTAATATTATTTATTTATTTTACAGTATGATGAATTGACAGACGGAGTGACGGGGATTCATGTATATAAATGTATGCGGTTAATAGATAATAAAACACTACATTCGATCTATGGTATGAGTGTAATACAGTCGATAAAAATCGCATGTTTGAAATATGTCTTAAAATAATAATTGTAATTTGGTCGGAAATACAACGGAAACACGATTGACACGTGTTTGTTTCGGTTTATAATAATTTTATTATTAGGTAGATATATTATATTATAAAAGAATGTTTAATAATAAATGTAATAAGTTAGGTATATTAAATAACACTATATGTTTAACACGGTATCGTAAATATATGAAAAATGTTAGTAATAATTAATTTTCAAAATATTGTAAAAACTAAAATTAAAATTTTTGTAATAATTTAAATATTTATTATATTATTACATAAAATAATCGAACATTTATAGTTAAATGATTTTAAGACCTATGAATAGTAATATAATTTACATAATACGACGGTTTTAAAAATAAATTTAAAGCCGTACAAAAGTATTTCTATTTAAATACATACCATGTACTTGTGTTTGTTCTTAAATACTTTTTATGATGTCCGTGAAGTTTCCCCCCCTCCACCTTCTCCTAGAAAGTTCAAACCATCACAGATATTTTGCAATTAATTTGCTAGAATTTGCTAGGCAATATTTAGAATTTGCTAGGCAATATTTAGAATTTGCACACCAACGGTTTTCCGCCAAAATTGATTTTAAGGGTGGGGGGTCAGCCCCCCCCCACTTTGTCCTAGGGACTTCAAACCTTCACATATATTTTGAAATTAATTTGCTAGAATTTGCTAGGCAATATTTAGAATTTTCATACCAACGGTTTTCCGCCAAAATTGATATTAAGGGTGGGGGTCAGCCCCCCACTTTGTCCTAGGGACTTCAAACCTTCACGGATATTTTGCAATTAATTTTTTATTTTTTCTACCCACAGTTTATGGTCATTATGTGGTTTTTAATCTTTTAAATATTATATTAATATGTTTTTACTAATTTTAACGGTAATAACGGAAATATTAATTCTTTTACACTTAATGAAATCAGAAAATTTCAATGCGGTCCAAACAATTTTTATATTTGAGGGATAGCCATAGCGGAATCGATAAATAATTTAATCATTCACTGAAAATTAAAATGATTATTTTTTGACAAATTTTTAAGCTTTAGGTATATACAAATTAGTAAAGTAAAAAATCTATGTATTTACATATTTTGTTCTGAGCTATAATTATCATTATATTTTTAATAACAGATAATAACAATTTTTCATAAAACCATATTTCGACTTAGGTCTTTTTTACAATATAATATCTGTGAAGGTTTGAACTTTCTAGGAGAAGGTGTGGGGGGCCAACTTCACAGACGTCTTTTTATGTCAATGTTTTTGTATCTGTATTTAAATAAAATTTTAAAAGTATTTTTTACAAAACTAGTAGTTACTAGCTTGAGTGCAACACCTATGAGGTGGAACTCTTTGTGTGTGCAACTCCTTTTAAGTCAGACTACAAGTGTATGTTCAACATCTATTAAGTGTGAAACCTTGAATTTTTAACTCAATTTAAGTGTGACACGTTGTAATTGTAAACTTTTTGAGTACAGCACCTCATATGTAAAATTACTCTTGGGTACAATTCATATACTTTGGTATATGTATTTTATCGAGAAATATATTTTTAATTAATTAATTTTAAAAATATCCCGCCAAAGGTGGAAATTGCATTTCGCATTCAAGAAGATAGTTCCGAAAAGTAGGAAGGTAAAATAAGTTATCCTAAAAATGATCAAAATTACTATTCTCAGATTTATATAAGAATTATACACATTATCAAATATCACAATATAAATTAAATCAAAATTTCAAAAAATATTTACCGTTAAATACAATATAGGTATAAAATAAAAATAAAAATATAATAGAATTTAAAGTAGAAACCTAACCTGCATAAGTAGTCGCTCGGACTTTTCGTTCTCGAATTTTTATATAACCATTTTATTCGGGTTAATATGTTCGAAATTCCCATTAAATATCGCTATACCTTTGATAAAAGTTAGCCTGAATAAATCAATATAAATTTAATTAAAATTGTGAAAAATACTACGGAATTCTGACGGTGTTAAATTCATTACTATGAGATATAAAAACTATAATATAAGTAAAATACTTAAATACGGACTTATCACAGGGTATTATAAAATCCGTAGTTTAATTAAATATTTGGATGTATATAATAGGCAGGTACGAAATTTAGTTCAAACAAACAAAAATGAAAATTATAATTAATATTAAATAATAAAAGTTACAATGATAAGAAAATATATAACGATTTCAAAATCATAACTATAATAATTATTATTATTGCTATATAACGTATAAATTAATTAAATCTTGGGATCTATAATATAGGTAGGTACAAAATCTAATACAAACAAACGGAAAAAAAAATGATAATAATTATAAAATAATGATATATTATAAGTAATAATATTATAGTTATAATGATAATAAATTATATTATGATTTCGGATATAGGATAAAAAAAAACACAAATAATAATCTTGAAATATAACTTTATTAAATATATATAATATTAAAAATAATTTTCTTTAAAAAACCTAAAAATCGCTATTTTTATGTATGTAGTCTGTATGTAATCAAATACCGTATATATACATATACTTTAACAGTATATACTCGTATACATACATACATACATACATACATACATACATACATATATACACACACACACACACACACACACACACACACACAGACATATGCACACATATAGATATTAGTATATAATAAAAAAAAGTTACCTATTAAATTTTTTTTAATAATATTAAATAATATTTTACAAACTTCGCTCAGAATCGTTTATTTTTGATTACAATGATTGGTCATTGTTTTCAATTTCAATTTATCCACAACCAGTATACCCTACCAGACATACGAGGTACTCCCAGTTCTACTACTAATACCGTACAAATAACGTACTTCCATTGTTTAAAAGATAGAAATATGTATATCATCCACGTAGTAAGTGAAAGAAAATAATAATTATTCTCATTGAATAATTATTTATAATTATTTAGAAGTATGTGTGTGAGTCACGTGTTAGTCGTCCACTTGCATTTCGCACGATATTCGACGTTTTAACGCTTATAACGTACATTTTCTAAAAAATATCTGAGCGTTTTATATTTAAGCCGAAAGTAGCAGAAATTTTATCGTATTTATTCACCTTGCTAAATTATTGTTTACCTTGTTTCCTCTATTCTATTTTACGTTGCGTGGCATTTAGAGCTCAAAAATAGTTTACGTTTAGAATTTAAAAATAGAGCGAAGGGGTTCGCGGGATGAACAAAAAGACGAAAAGTTATACGCGACTTTCCGCTTTAAAATATTTTACTGCTAAACAAATATACCGAGACGGCGCTTCGTATAGGCAAAATAGGTACATTCCTGCACACGGTACAATAGATTTCATAACGAATTTTATATAATATATTTTAATATAAACTAGCTGAATTACCCGGTTTCGCCCGTGTGTATTTTTTTTTTTTTTTTTTTTTTTTGTCACGTTTACAGTATATTATTTTAGAATATTATGGGCAACACTGTTGAGTGCAGAACAACACTTCTATTTACAGCCTTCCTATTTTAACTTGAGGATTTTTATCTGTATACATTTCGTGTTTGCCATTTTGTCATGGAAAGAAAGGAAAATTAATAATAAAAAGTAATAAGGGTGGGTGGTGGTGGGGTATTGGGGTATAATATTATTATTAGTATGTCGGGTATAAAGGGTAAATCGTACAAACGGTGTCGGATAGAAAAATGATAATTTGCGGACATTAAGTATATACGGGTAATATTACTCTGTAATCGGTATTATCGTGAAAGATTGGTATATAAATATATATGTGTAATAGACAGGGTATGTTTTTGTGGAAGTGAAAGGGACGGTAAATATTATGATGTTCTGAATGAGTGTCCTATTCGTGTGTATACGAATCTTGTGGAAAGGGACAATAAAATTTATTATATAGGTCCGATTATAGACACCCTGCTGCGCGCACGCGGCTCGTCGTGTTTAATAACGTATTTTCAAAAAAAAAATATGTACAATCGGTATATTTATTTTACATCTCGAGCCTAAACAATACTGTTTTCAATCATTTCATGTCTTTAGTATACCTAGTAGAAATAGATAGGAAAATAAACTTGAGGTGACCATAAGTTCACGTGCCTTTCGTGGATTCAGGTTCTAGACGTTCTGCGTTGAAATACGAAAAAATTATTATCATACAATATATTTGACGCGTGAATAGGATAAAACATAAGGGATTCGTAGGTTCGACGACTGTATTACCCCAATAAAATATGGTACGAGAAAATAGTGGAATAAACGGGTTGCCGCAGCGAATTGCCCAGAGAATTTGCAATATTTTGATCCACAGTGTTTTAAACAGATGTTTGGCGAGCGCAGTTAAGCTGTAGCCATGTAAGTAAGTTTAATTCTGAATAATCAATTTCTGTGAGACAAAACAAAAGAAAATAATGGATTGATATTCGTTAATTTGTAAGTTAAATAAATATAAATTATTATTAAATAAAATGCAAATTTAGAGTATAATACAGATATTTGAATCGATAACAATGCACCAGAACTGACGAAAGAAAATAGAGCCACTACACGTAATATTTTTTTTTATAAAAACAACCAAAATATATACGTGCATATCATAATATATGCTCAAGAAAGTGAAAAAATGTAAAAAAAAATTAAGTACTTGCCGCTCAGAGTAATACTACACCCTCAAATTCACGCTAAGAATACGGAATTCGTTGTCGACGTAGCGCAAATCAGAACATATATATGTTGATCCGAGTAATAAGCAGGACTGAAAAAAGTAACTAGTAATATTTAATATTCCCATTACTATGTAATCTATTATTGTGGATGTTTTTGTGAATTTATAAAATTTTTATATTGAAAATATAACGTTTGAATTTCTCATTTATAGTAACGTAAAAACCTTGTAGAACTATGAAACAAAAATCAATGATTAAAAAGCAATATAATAGAGCGCCCTACGTAGCGATTTTTTAATACGTGCAATTGAACATGTTTTAAAAGTTTTTAAAATACCAACTTTTTGAATTTCTTATACAAATAATATAATTTCAACGAGAAGTTAAATCTCTTTCTTAATTATATCATTATATTAATGCAGGTAGGTAATAAGCTATTTGCCTATTGTTTTGAAATTTTCAAAATTTTACATATGCGTGGTCACATTGCGAATCGATGTGGACATAAGGACGAGACCCATATTTTTCTTTTAAACCGTCAATTATTTGATTTTTTGCGATCTCTAGACGCTCGTCCGAATAGAACAGCGTTTAAATAAACCCACGACAATAAACGCGAAAAATTTGCGTTCGAAAAATTCAAAAAATTGGAAAATTTGAAAACAATAGGCAAATAGCTTATTACCTACATTAATATAAATAACAATAAGCGGCAATTATTTTATACATTATATTATTTAATTATTTATGTTCATTGTCCATTTGATAATTGATAAGAAATTACGATATTACGAAGTTATGAGAAATTTCGCTCGTGTGCTGTCTCTAGACGCTCGTACACCGGGCCGTCATCCGTCGTGTTCGCACCGTCAGAGGCCGTCGTGAGGGGGCTTTGCCGTTGTGCTCAATTCCGCCGTCAGATGCCATTGTCGGTATCGTACGTTATTACAGTACAACATTACATTACGTCATTACAATATACTCGTCCCGTGTACTCGTCTCGAATCGTACAAACCGGTTTTAAACGCTTGTTTAAGTCAACGCTAGGTTTTAAACATTCCAAAACTTCATATTCCATTCGTGTTTGATAATATACTATACACTCGAAAAAATTACACACTTTTTGATACAGAACCACATAATATAAATATAAATACAACAATAATTGTTTATGAATATTATAAGATTTATTAAAAATTATATTGTGTATATAAACATTCAAATATTGTAAAAATTCAATTGATTCTTAAATTTCAGTTTTATTCGAAAAAAAGCCTAAAGGCCATTTATAGCCACTGGAAAAATGAAAAACATATTAGTAATCTAATTATTATGTAGAAAAAAAAAAAAAAAGAACGGGTGTGTTAAAATACCCTATAATTCGTTAGAATGTTATTTAGAAAAAAATATTTGTAAAGGAAAAAACGAATACCATAGTTTAGAGTATAGGTATAAATAAAGATTCGACGGAAAATATTCAATGTGAAGGGGATAAAATATAAAAATATGGAGGATAATTATTTTAACGTTCAAACGTCCGTCCCGAACCAGGGTTGATATGGTTAATACCCGTGGTATATAAAATTACGGTTAGAAGAATTTGAACTCTTCTTATCCGATCTTCCCTATGTTCGCATTCATTATCACATACTGTGGTTTCACATCCTTATATTCGTGGAGAAATTCATGGAACCTCCTTATTCAATCGTCAGAATATCGTCTATCATTCCAATTCTCGTTTCCGTAATATAATTCTTTGTTTCTGATAACAAAAAATTTGTATTTAGGAATTTTTCGATTTATAAAACGTTAATACCTGAGCTTGTCCAAAAGTGGTCCAATCTTCTACATCGATTTTTTTCAAGTAAACATTCTTCATAATATTTTGTGGTTCTTTCTATCTTTTCGATCCTAATAACAAAGGGTTAATCCCCGATTAAGGGTTATATTATATCGAATGTGTATTGGTCTGTTGTGAATAAAAACTTGTTTACGTGTATCTAACTCCCGGATGAACTAAATACGCATTTAAGATTTATAAACGTAGTATTTATTTTATATGTGAATTGAAAGATAAAACAATACATTCGAAAAATAAAATTTCGAACGAATTTCTGTCTAAAAGCATAACAATTATTATAGTTCTGTTCAGGTATTTTTCAATTTATAAAACTATATTACCTGATCTTGTCGTCATGGAGAAATTGCTCCAGTCTACTACGTTGATCGTTTTTATGTCGAAATTCTTGATCGAATTCCGTTGTTTCACATCTTTATTCTTCGTCTCTAATGACAATTCCTTAATCCCAGATTAAGAATTAAACATGTATTATTAATTAACCCATTCTGGATATAAACGTGGTAATGTCCATCTAACACTTGGTCGAAATAAATGAGCATTATCGATTACATAAGAAAGTGATAATTGTTTTTAACCATGGATTAAAAACCTATAACCGGTTAAAAACCTGTTTTCGAGAGTTGAAAACCACTTTTATTTTTAAATCTAAGATGCAAAACAAAATCATTATTTATATACTATGTGTATTATTTATTTTGTTTATTATCAATAATTTGATTTTTATTTTATAATAGGTACCTATTATTGTATTTATAATATGACATTTAATTTTATGGGTATATTTTAATAGTAGTTACATAGCTATATATATATAATATACATGCATATAATATAAAATATATATAATATTCTCTTGGGTTGTCTCAGTCGTCACAAATGATTCTGTTTATAGCTAGTGTAATTGAATTAAATTTAAAAAAAAAAAGTAACAGTATCATAAATATGTGATAAAATTATATTAATTATTATATATATATATATATTTTATATCTCTGAAATATTGTCCTCTATAAAATTTATAATGGGTGTTGTAAATTTAAAATCACTTTAAAAAGCCATTTTATTTATTTTGCGTAAACCTGATTTAATCCCAGATTAATAATTGAATTTATATTGTTAATTAGCCTGTATAAACGTGTTAATATGCATCTAATACTCGGATGAAATAAATGGGTATTATTGAATGCATATAAATGTAGTAATTATTTTCAACCTGTGCATAAAATCAGCGACCTGTTAAAAACCCCTTTTTTGAAAACCGAAAACCGCATCCCGGTTTTTATTTTTAAATCTAAAAAGCGATTATCGGTAAAATATATAATATTATATAAATAAATATATACTCAAATATATAATTGGGTTTTCGGTGGTCACTTATGATTCTTTTTTATAGCTGGTGTAATTGAATGAAATTTAAAAAAAAGTAACAGTGTCTCAAATATGTGATAAAAATAATATTTTGTACCTTCGATATCGAGCTTAATATTTAGAAAATTGTATAACTCCAATGAGGTTATCTCTGAAATATTGTCATCCATAAATTTTATAATAAGTGTTATGACATTAAAATGACTTTATAAAACTATTTTATTTATTTTGCGTAAACGTGATTTTAAACAAATATCGGGATTACATCACGTAGCACTTATATAGGACTATTTTTTAATTACTTTTAAATTTAAAATTTTTTTCTATTATAAGATTTTTATTTTTCTTAAAATGTCTATAAAATCGCTTATACGAAATCCCTTAAAAATGCAGTGTGCGACTGCGACGTCCTCTTAAAAGAAATACTAAAGTGGCAGCAACCACGACTGTGAAAAAATCGTTGTTTACGATCATTATTTTATAATTATTATGAATTTTTTTTAATTTAATTTTTTTTTTTATCTCGACGAAGCGTACTTTATCATAGGATTTATTTTCTAAATAATTTTAATACTCTAACAAATATTTAGATTCAGTAAGCAGAGACAGAAAAGTCGGACAACGAATAGTCATAAATGTTTGTCAAAAGTTTATTTTAATTGTAATTAATTATATTAAAAAGTTAGAATCGGCCTACAACCCGTAACCGGTTATGAAAAGTAGAAAGCGTTTTAAAACTGAGAAGCAGTTACCCTAAAACTAGGAAGTGGTTTTTATCCAACAAATGTTCCCCATCCATATTTTAAATATTGAAAACCCGTTTATCGATATCTATGTATTTAAAAAAACCGCTTAAAATCGGTTACCGGTTCTCAAATTTTCCTACTGGTGCCGATTATACTGCTATTTTTGGAAGCGGTTTTAAACCCTGGTTTTAAGATAAGATTTAAACGAAAGACGTGTAATTTCATTCGAAAAACAAAATTTCAGACGAATATTTGTCAAAAATCATTATCATCAGCATTATGTTTGAATATTTTTCAACTTATAAATTAAAATTACCCACGCTTGTATTCTTGGAGAAATCCCCAGAATCTTTTAACTTGATATTCAAAATTTAAAAGTCTAACATTCCACCTCGTGGTCCTATATACTGATTCTTTGTTCCTGATTTTACGTCCCTAAAGACAAAAAATTAATCTGGGTGAAAGAGTTAAATATTAATGATTATTAGGCTATTGTGGATAAAGAAATGTTTTATGTATTGTTTATTGTTTCAACTCCCGGTTGAATTAAAATAATGAGCATTAATGATTGCACGTAAATGCGTTAAAATGATAAATCAATTTAAACACAATAATTGTAAAAGTACTTTCTTGTTGAGGAAATTGATTAGTGCGACGCTTTATAGAGACTTTGTTTTGTGCTCAATAAGAGTGACTATATTATTTATTATTAATAAACAATAAAAACAATATATATTAGAACTTATACGGTGTAGCTAACTTGGCTTTAAAATATGAACTGTACCTATTCTCTACTGTTTAAGGGAATTTTCAACAGAGTTAATAATCGATTATAAGTTTACTTAAAGTAACTGTCGGACGATTAAACCCATTTTTTGAGTTTTAAAACTGTGATAATCCGAACATCTCTATAATTCCGAATGTACTTCCATCCAAAATAGAATTTCTTTAATATAATCAGTAACTATAACAACTTATTATGTTATTATAGTCTCTCTATAGTAATAGTCTCTCTTCTTTTGTATCATTGGATTGTGCTGTGTTCGGTCTTGGGTTGAGACAAGCTTTAATCTGTGCGATTTGAGTGGCAATCTCTTCGAAGGCTAAACATTATTCATTGTTTTGTGTTAATTTTATTTGACTTGCTTCTCCCACGCTTCTCAATGTTCACCCATATAAGGAATATTTTGCGGTATGAAATGCTATTCAATAGGATCAGGTAGACCTTTACTTCATAATAAATATATTCCTTGTTATTGATAATGGATATTCGTACACTACCGTGTATCTTCTGGCTGTTTTAGCAATGTTTTTATTGTTTCAACAAGACATCATTTTAAATATTTCTTTTCTGGATACGAACCGTTTCAGTACTGCTGTGAATGCGGTTGTGTTCCAGATCACTTAACGTTAGACGTACGATAACGTACATGTCAACTATGTATATTGACGTCGTGTATTGTATTAGTCATATAAATGCTAACAGTAATTCTCACGTTATGTACATCGAGACTCTGTTCAGAATCATTTTATCGAAATTAATGATTAAACATTGCCATAAAATTCAATATATCCATCACCAGTATCCAAACCAACGAGTAAAGTATTGCGACCCCCAATTTACCGGGTTTTTTTTTTCAGATTCACATCAGAGATATCACGTTATCGTGATATAAGTATGTATATTATATATATTATTTTTTTCGTGGTTTTCTATGATTTTTAATAAGTGATCTCCATATTTATCTAAATGCATCATCTGATGGAGAGGAAGATTTTTCCATAGTTGATTGAGTACATTAATAATAATATAAATAAATATATAGTATACATAATATATATATATATATATATATATGTACATGTTTAGATTCACGTTCTAAAAAAAAAAATAAATAAACTCGCATATGTGTTCGATAATTTTAACGAATTAATTATAAACGAATTATACATTTTGTTATGTTTACAGAAATATAACCGATTCAAAGTCCATTCAAAAGTGATAACCTTTAATTATATAGCTGAGAACATTAGAGTTGGAACATTAGAAAAAAATTTAGTAAACCAGTCGAATTATTTTATTTTTTTTATTTTTTTCACTAAATTCTATATTTATTTATAATTTTTAAATTATTACCTCTTTGTTATT
This sequence comes from Pemphigus obesinymphae, assembly GCA_025469235.1. NCBI lineage: Eukaryota > Metazoa > Arthropoda > Insecta > Hemiptera > Aphididae > Pemphigus > Pemphigus obesinymphae. The sequence goes on from JAIPRL010006649.1 coordinate 21,671, forward strand.
TAGTAAAATTTTGATTTTCAAATGGCAACCCATGATTATAATTACAAGACGTTCTTAAAGAATATATTTTTACGAGAATTCACACGTTTTGATTTTTAAAACCGTTTAATATTTCCCAAGTACTATATACACGTTCAATTTTAAGAAGTGGCAGAGAGTAGAAATAGGTACTGTCAGTACTCGTAGTATATCATTCTCAACATCAATTACGTGCTATTTTAGCTTATTAAATAGTGGATGTGCAGGTATTACATATCTAAAAGTTGCGAATTCTCATGGAAATGTATGATTTCTGAATTATTAATTTATATCACAAACTGCCATTTGAAAATTTCACAGGTTCACATGTAGTTTTATAAACATTGGAGAAGGGTAAATTTTTAAAATTATCAACAATTATAGAAGTAAGTGTACCAAAGACTTTATGAAACAAATTTCACGAAAATAATTTATACTTCCTAAGATGGAAAAAAAAAATCACACCGTATTATAATACATTTATACGAAAACTATATAATAATTCTTCTACAAAATTATATTTTACAGTTGTATGAGACCTCAAATCGTAGGGAGGGAAGACGAAGGAGTATAAAAAATTTAGGTACATTTGAAATGTAAACATGAGTAATATTTTTAATGTTATAAAATATTGCTTTATTATTTTTTTTTTTTTTTTTATTATTATTACTTATTAGCCGATTTAGTAAAAATATATACTTTAAATAAACTCAAAGCAACGGTTTGGCCGTGTATGATAATGATTTAACTATACCGTCAAACGTGTAAAATGTACCTACATTTGCAATTTATCACGTCTTTCGCTATATTAAACCCGACGAAATGTTTACCTTAGTTAATGCTATTAATACTACTAGTTACGACGTAAAAGCCTTTGTTTATATATTATTATAAAACGATGCAATTACGTTTAATGGTTATTCCTTATACATATACACTCTCCTCCCGCAATGCATCCATAACACTCTGCAATGATCGAATATCCGATAAATGGAAATATATAGGTATTTTAGCCTATACGTGCACTTTTACTTCCATAAAATTCCATTCCAAGCAGTGGAGGATTTGGGGAGGGACGCAGGGGGACGGAGCTACTCTTCATTTTTTTCACGTTTAACAGCGCACCCCTTAATTTATTTATCAGGGAACGCAAGGGACGCAGTGTTTGTTTCAATTTTTATTTAACATTTTTAAAAATTATAATTTTTTTTGGAAAAATCGTGAAATTACGAAAATAAATGTTTCTTGTCCTTATCACATAATAAGTTGTAAATGAAAAACATGATATAAAATGTTGAATAGTTGATCTTATTAAATCATATTGGCTTATCATATATAGGTAATGAATAATCTTCATTAGCCGTGAACGGCTAAAGCCTAAAGGGATGGCGAAATCGATGCGACACCGATAAACTTAATTTCGGTGTACATTTACAACTTTCTCGATTATTCATGTAAAAGGAAAAGTGTTAAATCATTTTAAAAGAGGAATGCTTAAACTATGCTATCTTGAAAATATGTAACCCCCCAACAAAAAAATTTTGGATTTTTCTATTCTATCCATGTTATATAATAATTTAAAATGTTTTAAAAAATGTCCCCTGGTTAAGAAACTTTGGATAGGGGGTGTGTGGGACGAAGTCCCCCACGGCTTACTTTTTCTTTAACGATATGTCCCGGAACGTAGATTTTTTAACTAAGCTCAGAGTCTGTCCTTATTTTTTTTTCCAATTCAACCACTGATTCCAAGTATCTTAAATTTTAGTGTGCTCGTTGTTATTATTATACATCAAATTGATAATATAATATTTTAATCTTATCATAAATAACATTATAATATAAACCTATTATTATTATATTATGAAATTAATACCGGTGGGTGGCGGGGAAGGTGGAGGACTTGTGCCGAAATATTATTTTTGGATAGAAACTGATTTCGTAACATTACTAATAAAGTTCCTATTTGTGTGAAGGAACGTATTTGGATTTTGTTTATTTTTTTACGCTTATTTTTAACGTTCCTTTTTTTTTTTTTTTTTTTAATTCAATATAAAGAATTTTAGAATTTAATGAAAAAGTTCTTATAATTTTTCACATTTTATATTTAGCCATTACTGAACTATACAATTATATCTGTAGGTATGCAATAAAATTAAAAAAATAGATAATTTAATAAATATATATTGTTTTTAAAAATCATAGCTTAAAAAAATGTACAGGTAATGATGGTGGAAGTCAGTCATTGGTCTTTGGACAGAATATAGTGTCTTATTATTTTTTTAGATTTTTATTTTTAACATCTAAATTTTAAAGTGCTATTCGTACATTGAATATTAAGTATACATTTAAAGTCTCGGACTTGATTATTATCCAATTTATGAACAGTTTTAGTAATTTTTTGTAAATTTCTGTTACACTTGAGAAAATTACTGGGGAAATCGAAAAATTACTTCTTTTAAGAATCAACTAAATTTTAGTTACTAGAATCTACTGATTACATAAGCAATTTTATTTTTATAATATAACACAATATTATATAAATATCGCTTTAGTGTTGCACATACCGAATGCAATTAATACTACATTGCACGAAATAATGAATAACAAATTTAAACAACAACATTTATCAAACATACATGTGCGTTTCAAAAGTTATAACAAATATAAGGAGTTTAAATTTATTATATTTTTTAATATTTGTGTTGGCTTCTATACAGTAGTATACTATATAGCAAATAATATAAAATATTAATACAATTAGGTGCCTATAAAACAATATATTATTTTATAATACTGTTTTAAATAAATGTAAGTATTTAATTTAATTAACATTTACCACCATCAATAGATTGCGATTATGTAGAATGCTGATTAGAAAACACATTACTGGTCCGACTTGATTTTCGAAGATAATTTTTTGTATTTAAAAGAAACAATATACTAAATAACTATATACTAACATGAAATAGTAATAATTTAACCACAAAATACAAATAATATAAAATTATCTCTTTGTTTAGTTATCCTACAAATGTCCACAGTTATACAATTTATCATTAAATACAATTTACTGGATTGTCATATTTGTATATTTGATTTTTAATTCAGTTAAATACTATGTAAATGTTTTAATATAAATTTAGTTGTTATCAGTAATGTTTAAAAAAGTGTTATTACTTTTCACATTAATAATAATAAGCTATATCAAATTAACAACATGTGAAATGTATACAATTATTCATAATTTAATATAGTACTATAATTTATAAATTCCTTAAAAATGCAGTGTTAAGTTACCATCTTATAATTATATAATATGATATTAAATATCTATCCAGGTATTATACAGAGCATGGCCATGACACTTTATACATGATAGGTGCAGGTCAAGTGGTAGAGAAATACAGTAACCAGATAAAAATATAAAAATTACCATATTTTTCCATTTTGGCAAAACTGTAAAAACATATAATTATTACTTAGCAGTACGTGGGTTTTCATATTCAAGAAATTAATATAAGCTAATATCATGTTTTATAGTTTAACAAATATTGCGAATATTTAGAATTTTCAATCTGTTAATTTTTTTAATATGGAAATCTTTTTATCTGTTTACACGTTTCTTTACTACTTAGACTATCTAAGCTGATAGTACCATGTATAATATAAAGTACAGCATCTCTATATAGTCATATATATGGTACTATTATAGAATATATAGCTAGGAATGTTACTATGTTTAAGTCTTTAACATTTAAAACCCAAAATAGGATGAATAAATAACGAGTCCCGAAGTTTTTAATTAATATTAATTTATTATTAATTTTAGTTTTTCTATACGTAAATGTTTAAAAAGTTCATATTAAGTGTTTAATTATGACTTCGTTTTCCAAAAAAATATAAGATTTTTCTAATTTAAAAACTAGTTTTTAATAATTAAATCATATAATTCGTAATAGTAACTTATGCATATTATTAAATTATATTTTATTTTTGATCCGTCGTAATGCATAATGTTTTAATACAAACCGGTTTTAAACACATGTATAAAACAAAATATTTTAAACATTCCAAATATTTGATTCATGTTTAATAATACAATATACAGACGAAAAATATAAAAAAATATCAATCCATTTATTACAGAACCACATAATAAAATATAAATAAAACAATTGATTATGAATTATGAGATTTATTACAAACGATATATACAAAAAATCAATCAAATTGTAAAATTTCAATTACTAATTCTTAAATTTAAGTTTTGTTCTAGAAAATTTATTCGGAATAAAAATTCGGAAAATGAAAAAAACATATTAGTAATCTAATTATGTAAAAAAAGAGAATGGGTGGAAAAATACCCTATAATTAATTAGAATGATATTTAGAAAAAAAAATTTGTAAGGGAAAAAATGAATCGGAATGATTTAAAGGAAAAAACGAAGAGTTAAATGTTATTACGATTAGAAAAATTTGTACTCGCTATCAGCGATATAGCGATCATCGCTATGCGAAGGCATCACATTTTGTGGTTCCACATGCTTATATTCGTGGAGAAATTCACGAAATCTCCTTAAACGATCTTCTGAATATCGTTTATCAATCCATTGCATTGTTCCATAATCTAATTCTTTCTTCCTGATAACAAAAAAACTATAATAATTATTGTTCTGTTTAAGAATTTTTCGATTTATAAAATATTATTACCTAAGCTTGTCTTCGTGTAGAAATTCGTCCAATCTTCTACATCG
>JAIPRL010006650.1:0-26440 GCA_025469235.1 Pemphigus obesinymphae
TTAAAGTGCGGGGGGCGGAGGGGGACGGCGTCCCCCTTCTTTGCTTAGCTTAAGTTTGGCGTCCCCTTTAGTATATAGCCTCCTTTATATTTCTAAATGTTTAATTAAAAGTTGAGACTGAATTTGTTCTTTTGTACATAATATTCAAAAATTAAATAAATAAAGTTTAAAAAATGGTATTTAGTTATAAATTGTCTGCAAGATCTATATTATAGATGCGTATTTTAAAGTTATAACCGCAGAGTAATGTACATTATACATAATAATAGGTAGGTATATACATAATACGTCCGTGATAAATTTTTACAAATTAGGTCAAAAATAACATGGATTAAAAGTTAAATTTATATGAATATTTTAAAAATATTACGGTACTGGTTCAGGGGACGAATTTTTTTTTTGCATTAGCTATAGTCCCCCCTGCAAATATATTCCACTTTAACCACTGTATAAAACCCAACACGTAGGTACCTATTGATAATATAATATATAATATTATGATATAATCAGGTAAATGGGTTTTGAACGGTCATATTATAGCTGCTGGTGCTATTCTCGTTTTTCCGTTTAATATACCTCCTACTTTGGAGGTATAGGTATAGGTACTATTTTCTTTAGACAACCGGTAAACACGACGACGTAGTACGGCGATCACACGAACATCTGGTTTCTTCCATGAGCGCATCGCGTAGGCGTTCCGTGTCGCGTTGTCGTCATCGGTGCCCGGTGGGATGACTGGCGGATCGTGGGTAACGGCGAGGGCGTAAACCGTTCCGGCAGTCTGTGATAGTGACCGATTTTTAATCAGGCCGTCTCCCTCGCGCTCGCCGTTTATCACTGTTTTTTTTTTCGGGTTTATTTACATATTTTCAGTTTATTAAATCGTGTTGGGTATATTGTTATTTTTCTTTCGCCGCCACTGCCGTTCGGCACATCATCGTTTACCGCCCGAACGGAATCGCGCGTAGCACACAAAAACTGTACGCGTCGCGGCCGTCCCGAAGGCGACAACGACATTTCTGACCACTACCTGCCTATGCGATACACGCAATAAACGCGAACGGTTACTAAAAACGCCTATAATATTGTCGTATCGACGTGTGAACACGGTCGACGAAAATTCCATCATCGATCGACCCGACACCGCCCCGGGTTGTCTACGACCGAAACCGCGCCATTGCTGCCGTACGTTTTCTCAAAACGCGTTTTAACACTGGAATGACCAGGAGTGCCGGCCGCCGTCCAACATGACTGTGGATTTCTGCAATTATTTCTGGGTAAATATCGTTCGTCGTCGTCTACGTGACTACCTACCTATACCTATATTATTTTGTGTTCTATGTAAAAAGTTATATAAAAAAAAATATATTTATACCTACCTAGGTACCTATTAAATTAAATGTAGGTATAGGTACCTATAAAACTTTATAATGCAGATTTTGTGGTAAATAATCGATACCTACCTAGGTAGGTATATATTTTTTCCATTACCTAATATATTTTAATGAGCGAAAATAGAATCTACATATATGTAGATTTATGTATGGTCAAGTGTTATAGGTACACATATATTATATAGGTGTAAGTAAATAATAAATACCTACTGATATATTAGTATCAATCAAATAATCTGAATGTACACGTAACAATAACTATATAAGTGCACTGTACATATATATATATATCTGTAAATAATATGATTGTATTTTTTTACTAACCCGTATGTTATAAGAAGTATAATGTTTTATTTTATTTTAAATGTAGAACAAATCAACTTTATTATAACTTTATATTAATAAAATATAATAAGTAGGTAGGTACTTACCTAAAACCTAAATATACCTATATTTTTTTTTACTTCTGAGAGTATATTATAGTCTTTAATAATATAAATTGTGTAGGTACCTACTTATTTATATTAATAAAGATGGTTTGCTCTACATTTAAAATAAAATATTCTATACCTATATAGTTAGGTACCTACCTACCTCCTATATTTATTTTTATTTAGTTTAATTAAATATTTTATTATTAAGTATACAACCTAATTGAATCTAATGAAAATCTAAAAAAAATCTTACAATTCATATTTTAAATTATCACACCAATATTATATATATTAATAATTATTATTTTTAAATTAAATTGTTTTCACTTATTTAAGTAGATTTGTTTGGTTATTTTTTAAGTGCATTTTTTGGAGTTTTTAGAGCAGTTTTGTATTTTTTTTGGGGGCATTTTTGTGTGTTTTTTTAGATCATCAGCATCCTATCTCTACTATTGATCAATGATCTAATTATATTTTGTGAATTCATATTTTAATCAGTGTCATTGAGTTTTATGACAACATTTTTACACACCTGTTCAAATTTATATGTACGTAGTTGCACGTTAAGAAAATGCCTTGTTGTGTTGGAGGCGATTGATTTTCATTCCGCTACCTCATTATACTCAAACCACACTACACTGGTATGCAGAACGCCAATATTTAGTGGCTATTGTCATATAAGTATACAGTATTTAATAACCGCATTGTTTTCAGTAACGCTGTATAATTTAGACCTGCACGTGATGAACAAATTTTTGTCTGCCGCCAGGGCTCTTTCTTAACGTGCACAGACTATAGACTATACTCTATCCAGTGAGAGAACTCACCGCAGGCCAATCAAAATCGGTTCGGTTTTGCTCTTGCCCAGCCATAGTGTTCCCACCTAGACTGTCAAGTGAACGATAGTGTATCACACCGAACGTTGCCGTCTTCTCTATCGGTCACTTTCAGGGCGATCGGGTCGCTAGAGAGGTGGAAATGGGACCTCGGCAGTCGCTCGGTTGTCAGTCTGCATGCGCAGAAATGGCACATTCTCTCACTGGGCAGAGTATAATAGATAATATTCATGATATAACCCGTGATATAATTTTATTAAATCTTGTTGAACATGTTCATTGCATACATTATTTTAATATTCTTCCATAGCATTCTTATCACTTTAACAAATAGGTTAAATTTACTTACATAAGTAGGTATATCTTATTATAACGCTAATTTAATATAAATAATCATAATTAGGTAGACATTTGTATACAACAAGTTATTAATACCTAATACATATTCTAAAAATATAATGTTTACACCAATTGATGTGAAGCGTAGTGTAACTAGACATCCCTTATTATTGTCTTGTTTTTTACTACCTATTATGTTTTCCCTTAAAAGTAGTCTTCATTTTGTCCCACATTCACAAATAATAATTATATAATCAAATTTTTAATATAAAATAAATATAGGTAGGTTTTTTTTTAACTAGGTAGTTATGGATGAAAAAAAAACTAAATTACAAATGCTAATGCAAATATCTAATTTTAGACAAATAGGTATCTCCTTAAACTCTATGACAAGTTTAAGCCCACATTACACTAGTTCAACATACATTTTTGCCTGACTTTTTATGTTCATTTTATGTGCCAAGCGACCAAAATGATGATCAAAATATAATAAGTAGAAATTTAAACATTTAAATTGACAATCATCTGTAATTGCTGAAAACGGTTTATAGATCTAATCCGTGCACATTAAGAAAGATTGTAAATCCTTTCTGAAATCAGAGTAGAGATAATATCTATAACTGGATAATATGTATTTATCTTAAAGTTTACAATTGATGAGTTTAATTGTTTGTCTGATGCTATTACACTCGATATTTTTTTTTTATACATCTTATACCTACAGGCTTATATCAAAGGAGTAAAGGAAAAATTATTAATTTATAATAGATAAATTTGTCTTTGTCTATGAAAATGTTTTCAAAAGATCCACTATCTCTATTTTTTTTTTTTTTATTTAAATTATTACACTTTGTGTGTAATTTACAATAACGAACAAATCAATACTTTTCCCTGTAAAAACTTAGTGAATGGTTGGGTAATTTTAAACACTTTTTGAAATAATAAACCTCTTAAAATAAAACATTCTGACATTAAATAATTTAATAAATTATTAGGTAGCTTGAACAAAACATCCATGCTTGGTAGAAAAATTATTTATAATAAAATATAATGTGTCGATAATTAAACCATATGTGTTGAAAATTATATTAAGTAGGTACAGTACAGGCATCTATTGTGTCTACAATTATAAGATTAAATCTATAAGTCCAGCACTAAACATAAGTGGCTCTAGGATTTTCTTTTTTTATAATTGCTTATGTTCAATGTATGGTCCTCTCATTGTCATTGCATCGTCATACGCTTGACCAATCAAGTGCTCTCTCCAATTTAATTTCATATTTTGACAAACATAGTAAATAGATGATTTCCAGTTGTAAGTAAAGTTTCACAAACTGCTACCAATTATTCACAGACTATTTATGTCGTTTTATTAATGTACCTGATAACTAATAATAGTTATTCTTTTTTAGATATGTCAACATTTGATACACTGAAAAAGGTAGCATTTAATATGTCTTGCTGCATAACATTACAAATATTAGTAGATATTCCTTGGATTAATTAATTTTGTCATTGCTAAGAAAAAAAATTATGCATATTTTTTCTTTTAAACCTTAACTACATGCACTGGTGTACTTTGTACACCAAATTTACTATTATTTTAATCTATTTTAGTTTATTAATAATTAATAAACTGAAAACAATTATTGTTTTCAGTTAATCTTCTTATCTAACTTTCCTTACTATACATATAATTATTAGAAACCATTTCAGTCATCATTCGATGTTTGTAGCGGATAAACAGGCTCCATTTTACATTATTTTTGTAATTTTTAAATCTTATTTTGGTGGGTAATGTCGATTATATTTCTAATACCTACCTACTTATTATTATTATTATTATATTTTTATAGGTGTATAATATTATATAAATTAATACTTACTATATAATATTAAATATTATTATATTTATTATAATATTATAATATAAAATAGTGATTTAGATAAAAAAAATAAAATAAAAATTATAAAACAGTAAGATATATTTACTTTTATCCTTTATAATATAGTAATTTATTATTATTACTATTATTATTTCATATATTGTTATAACTAAATTTAGTACAAAAATCAAGTACCTATCACTTTTTTCTTTTAGAAGTAAATATAGGTATATTTGTAATATGTAATATATATAGAAATAAATAAAGGTGATTAATGATTATACATACAAAACACATTGTTTTCTGTATAATCCAAATTGGTGTATAAAATACACCGTACATGTAATTATTGAAAAAAAAAACCAGCTCCTGTAGTTAAGGATTCAATTGCACTTGTAATATAAGAAGCCAATGCTGGTAATATTTTGCTAAAAGTAGTGTTAGATCTGTAAAATGTCCTTTTCATTTTTCATTCAATCCTTATTTTTATCCCCTAAATGTAAGGCAACAAGAAATAAAGTTATATCAATTAAACAACTCACAATTTCTTTATTTATCATAATATTGGTCCTTGCCTTTTTTATTATTGATGTAAAGAGAGGGAATGATAATTCTTTATATGTTGCTTATATAGATACATGTACATGTACATATATGTTACATGTACTTTAGAGGTTTCATGTCCAGTATTTATTTTCATGATTTCCAAACAATGCACAATAGAGGCAATATTTTATTTATTCTCACAGAACTAATGCTGCGGTCTATGACACGCAATAATTTACGCTCACATCACATGCATGTCACATGAAAGTACTATATTTATTGCCTATTTCAAACTCCTTAAAAACGACCTATTTGCCATCTCTTGTTATAGTATGTAGTAGGTCTACCTAAATAACACCATTATTACAACTTATATTTAAGATATAATTGCTGTATTGGTGAATTGGTCATAGTTATAGATATATCATCTGAAGTTAAAATACTTATACAAATTAGTACCAACCAACCAACCACCACCTATCTTAAAATAGAGAAAAGACTGCCCCTATTAGACTGTACCTATAGGTTTGATGCCACTAGTAATAGGTAAATAGTAAGCTGAAAAAATTATGACTAAGTAAACCTCATAATAAATTTACATTTTTATACACAATCATTATATTTAGAGAAAAATGTGATGTAGTTACCATGTTGTACATATGATAAATAGAGAATAAAAATCTGCTCCACTCTAAATAATAAATTATTGATTGATTTTTGATTTCACATTCGTAGTTGAGTAATTATTAATAAGTTGATTTAACAATTGTTTTAGGGTGAAAAAAATAATGGCTTTGACATTTTGTATCATAATATGAAATATGGCTTAATAGCTAGTAAGGATCTTTCAGATTTCTTAAGAGAAAGGTAATTTTATTTGTACAATGTCCACCTATATAAAATCTACATTACTTATTATTATTATTTTTATTTTTCATAGAACTAATATTGAAGAAACATGTTCAAAATTACTTGCAAAGTTGTCTAAACAAACTAATAGTACTGCAACCACAGGAACGTTCAATCCATTATGGCAATTACTTCGTTTGTCTATAGAGAAACTTACTACATTGCATATACAGATGGTACATAAGGTCTGTGAATTAGTGAAAGATGTTACTAAATATACGGAGGACTTGCATAAAAAGCATAAAAATGTAAGTATAATTTATAAGTATATTCAGAGTTGCCTCATATCTGAAAAACATAATAATTAAGGAAATTGAAAATCTTCAATGTTACAATGACCAAGTCTTGGGGGTTTTTTTTATATGTTTAATGGAATTTTAGGAAAATATCTCAAGTTTTCTATTTTAATTTAGGTCAATATTTGATACAATGGTAATATTCAGACATTGGAAAGTTTATTTAAAATATGAACTAATTCATTTTTCAAAAAGTATTTATAATTATTTAAATATTTTTTTTTATCAATTATAACTAAAAATATTTATTACTATTATCATTGATCACTTTTATTTAAATGATTTTATATTTGTATCAAATATATAGTTCAAAATTTGTAAAAAATTATATGGAAAAAAATCATTATTATTACACCTAATTGTTAACATTATTAGATATTATTAGAATTTTTATGCAAAATTTATTTTGGAAATTAAGGTTAAGCTCATTGAAAACATAAACTAAGTTTAAAAATAGTTGATTCAAATAAAAAAACTTATTTTTTCACTTTTTTCGTGCATTTTGAACTATTTGTTTAAATTAGTTAATTTTCAAGTAGACCTTTTTTTTTTTATCATTTTGTTTATTGTAGAAAGATATATCTATAAACAACCATTTTTAGTATTTACAAACAAAATAATATTTTTATTTTTATCTTATGTTACACAAATAGAAGTAATGTCATACATTTTACATTGAAATATTTTATAATTATTTCCATTATATGTACTATGGATAAGATATATGACAATAATAATAAACTATGTGATAAAAAGTAAAGCTTAATAAATTATATTGATAACATATTGTATTATATATCTGAATAGAAAAACTAAGATACTAATTGGACATCTAACCGAGATACAAGTAATATGATAACCATCACATTGTTATTATAAAATGTAAATACTTGGTGGAATGTTAAACCAAAAAAAAAAATATATATATATATAAATTTAATGGATAAATTAGTTTATATTACCTAATCAAAACATCTAAAGACATATTATTATAAAGCCATTTAATTTGTTTTTGATTGACATTTCAAATTTCAAATGTTTAAGGGGTCGCAACACCTGCGGTTTTCAAAGGGTTCTGTAGAGACAATTTCCAAGTCATTTTAGTAAAAATAAAATTCCAACAATTTAGAAATATTAGTAAATTTTAAGACAAATCCAAAAATAGCCCCATACTCACATTTTTTTTTATTTTTGTGTAATCATGATGTTTTCATCTAAAAGACCAATAAAAAAATACAATTATGGAACTTTGGAAAGTCAGATTTAAAATATAAAAACGGATTTGACAGGCCAGTCTTCTAGAGATAGATTTTGAGAGACATGATAATGAGAAGACATTTTGCTTTATTATTATAGATTGAAATATAATCAATGTTTAAAAATTGCTATTTATATAACATGGCTAAAAACAATAATAAAATAAAATTCATCAATTGATTCCTAGAAGACAATTGACAAATTCAAAATAGTTTTCAGAATTAAAATCTGACTTTTCAAAGTCCCACAGTGTTATCCTGATTTTAGGTTGGTAATGGTTTATATTAATTTTTATTATATTCTTTTTAACCTAACATTTAATAAAAAACATTATCCATATTTAAGAATTTTGAGTATATAGAAATATAAATTTTACTTAAACCTTGAAAAGTCATACAATTTACAATGGAAAAATGAGTGGCAATTCTGATATTAATAAAAGTAACAATAATTTAATAATCATTTAAAAAATATATGTACATTTTATATGCATATGTAGGTCAAAGAAGAACAAAGTGGAACATTAGATTCTGTACAAGTTATACAGTCAACCACATTGGCCTTACAAAAAGCAAAAGATGTATATCTACAAAAGGGTGGAGAATTGGATAAACTGAAAAAAGATAATGCTTCTGCCAAGGATATTGAAAAAGCTGAATTAAAATTTAAAAAAGCTCAAGATGATTATAAAGTATTAGTTGATAAATATAATGCTGTAAAAGATGATTTTGAAAAGAAGATGACTATAGCATGCAAGGTTAATTGAATTACAGTTCATACTTAAATTATAATGAATTGTAATATCAAATTAATTTATATATTTTAATATAGGTTTTTCAAGACGTAGAAGAATCACATTTAAAACAAATGAAAGAATACCTCAACATGTACATTGAGTTAATTGAAACAAATCATGAAGAAATTGGAAAGGTCAGCTCAAAATTAAAATTGAATAATTTAAAATTATAATATTGTTTTCAATTAGTAGCAAATATAATTAAATAAAAAAAAAAAAAAATGGATTGTCCTGTTATAGGTTCACGTTGAATTTAAGAAACAATGTTTGGAAATGACAGTAGATAAATTATTGGAACAATTTATTGTAACTAAATATACAGGATTAGAAAAACCAGGTACTTTTTAGTATTATTATTTTTTAGTTATTTCACTCTTATAATAAATTATATATAACTTCATTAGAAAATATTGAATTTGAGGAAGTTGGTCTGAATAGCACTTCTAGTAGTTTGAATCAGGTACCTGACTCATCAAGTGATTCAAGATCAATTCAAGGAACTAATTCACCAGTGTTCTCAAATACGCCACAAAATTCATGTGCAGCTAGTGTAGCGTCAGAAAAACCTTCAACAGCAAAACGTGAAGGTAATTGCCGTATAAGGGACAAGAAAGATGCTACCAATTACCAGTCCTCCAGAGCAACATCCTTACTCAATATCTTCATCTCCAACTCCCACGGTATGTTCATTTAACAATAAATTTTTTTCAACCTCACAATTGGCCTACCAGAACTGCTATTATAGTAGAATTTTTTCTGCACTGTACCAGCAATCGGTAATATTCGATATCTTTTTAGTTGCTTCATATAATTATATTTTTTATGTTTTGACCAATTATCTTTGTACTCATTTTCTTCAAGATTTTTAAAACATTATTTCACATTACTTTAATAGCAAACACATTAGAAGTTCAATTTTTTTAAAGTATATTGATATTGCCAACATTATTTTAAGATATTTTTAATTTTAGGTTGTACATAATTCCAATAATCATTAATTGCTTTGTATATATTGTCATTTCTTTTACTTTTTTTTAATAATAATTGAGTTATTAAAGTTATCAGTATATATAGGAATTTAAATGAAAATTATAAATACTGATAATAACTATGCATAATAAATTATAATTTTTATTTTAACAAGACATATATGTCCAGTTTTGAAGGCAATTTTATGAACATTTTAAGAAAAATTAAAATATAACAATTAAAATATATTTAAATACATTTTAAAATAATCCTATGTTAAAACATTGTTTTCTTGTGGTTTAATAGTAAATAATTATTGAAAATGTGTTCTAGGAGATGCATGTTTCTAGAAAATTGAGGAAAATAATTTAAACTTTTGCATGAGCTGTTTTCAATAAAATTATTGAACTCGAGTTATAAGACTTCATTTTTTTTTTAATTTCTTTCTTTTGAAAGTATTATTACTTAGCTAATAAAAATGTTATTGAAAATCACCTATCAAAAAATTAAAATATTCATAATTATTAATATTTTTATAATTTATGCACAAAAACCATTAAAATTCCTGGGAACATGTTTCACGTGTGGAAAAACTGCCAAGTGTCGTCTTAAATTAATTTAGAAAGAAGGAATTTAAAATTTTCTATTATTCCCATATTATAAAATTTGTTTTCCAATAGCTTATTCTTTTACACCTTAAGTTATGAATGTAGTTATCTTCTAAGGTTAGAACTTAGTGCTATATTGCCCAGTTATACATTGAAACTGTTAAAGTAGCAGTGGATAATAATATATAGTCCAGTGACTATCTATGTTGCAGTATTGAAGTAGTTGATTTAGTTTTAACATGTAAAACATGAAATAAAACCAATTCTGTTTTCCTTGTTGATTCTTAAATTTTAAATCAATTAAGTTTATATAGATCTATAAACAATGGCATTTCCTGACTTTTGACATTGGGCATTAACGTATAATAAAAATGCACCCCCCCCTTTTTACATAAGAAAAATATGCATGCACAAAATATATTATAATATGTGACATTTTTGCATGTTCTGAACTCAATAATAGGTACAACAGGTAAAATAAAATATAATATTATATTATAATGTATACAGTATAATATACTTTCGATTTGTGTGATAAACTATAGTTTGCCACAAAAGTAAACATTGTACTCGTATGTTAAATTTACTACCTCATACCTGCATAAAGTCATAAACGGGTAGCTATGATATACACAATTTATTGAAAACAATACGATGGCACTCTGCATAGTCGTATCCAGCAAGTCATTGTTTCAAAAGTTAATGCCTTGGTATTGGCAATGTACCGATGTTACCCGATAGAAATTCGATCATATATACGATTATAGGTATAAAGGTATCATAAATACGTTGACAAAATATTTAACGTCCTACAACACATAAAAACATCGCGGTCGAGTTTCGAGGCAAAAACTTGTTGTATTTATTTTGTTGGTTCAATATATTTATTTGCGTTCCATAATATACCTACTAATAATTAATGGATCTATGACAATTATATATTTGATATTATTTATATATTATATAAACAATCGTACATTGTTTTTTTTATTTTTAAAATGCGTATTTATTATGATCAAAATAATCATTGTATACGTAGATTTTGTAAGGTGTTAACACACAACTTGCACACCCAGAGAAAACGCCACTGTCTATAAGATTGATATTCTATGGAATAAAGATAAAAATAATTAATGATATTGTGAAAAGTATAATATTTATTACAAAATAATTTATTTTGTTTTCACTCTTATTATTTATTCTGCCAATTATTAGTATATTAATAAGATTTATTAATATTATTTATATTTTAATCATTAGTTTACACTGTTATTGCCTAAAAAAATTGGTTTCATGATTTAGTCCAATAATTAAATTTTTAATTAATTTGTTCTAATTAATTTGATGAAAAATATTATTTTTAATTTTTTCAAATTTAGTAAATTATGTTCTATTAGGTAATATTTTTCTATTTTTCTTTATTTATAAATTAGTTGAAAAAAGTTATTGACTGGGAAAATGAGCATGTAATGAAGCCAAGTCTCTGAGCAATATCACCTGAAATAATTCTTAATTTGAATAGATTATAAAAGTATAAAATATATAAAATAATTATTTCATAAATAAATAAGATTTATTAGACAAATAAAAATTTATAAATTTACATGCAATACTATTAACTCGCAAGCTAATCATTGGACTGTTTTTATGAGAAAGAGCCAGCCTAAGTCAAATTCTGCCACTTTTCAGGAGACACATAAAACGTTATAACTATTTGTCTTTTTAATATTTTTAAATTCTGTTTTCATAACCAAATTTTATACATTAATTATAATTTTTGTACTAAATATATAATAATTTTTAACAATTATATTATATTATGACTTATATTTCACTAACCAAAACTCACGTTTGTACAACAGTGGTACTATTCAATGCGGCTTAAAATTTCACACAGAATTAAAGCATAAACCGAAAAAATTTTCAAAATTGACTTGACTTATGTTCTTTTTCATAAAAACCGTCCAATAAGTATATTTATATATATATAATATAATATGTATAAGTATACTGGATTATATATAAAATCAAATAATTTAATAGTTTAATGTATAGTCAAGTACATTTATAATAATAGCAGACTTGAATAAAATACTTTTTAAAAGTATTTTGAATACTTTATGACTAGTATTCCCTAAGTATTTAAAATACTCCACAAAATGTATTCCAAATACTTTTAGAATACTTTTTTTTTTACTAGATTCCACTAACAAAAATAGTATCCAATTATAATATTATTATATTTAATCTTTTTTTTTCTGTGTAAATGAATATAATAATACAATATTGATAATGCTAGTCTATTAATTATAAATGATATCCAAATGTTATCATTAAAGTTTAATATTGCATGATTAATTTAAGTAATAAGTGAGTAGGAACTTTGTCTTGTGAAACTTAATAATACTCTTAATGACTTACCATTAATAATTTTTTTTTTTTTTTTTAATAATTAGATAAAATCATAATAGATTTCATATCACTAACTACTGTGATTACAATTTATTATGATAAAAAAATATATTAAAACTATTTATTTTACCAATAAAATTATTATTATTTAAATCAACATAATAAAAATTGGAAAATAACATTACTGTTACACTAAATATAGTTGAAAAAAATATAATATAATATAAAATATTATGTACTTATATACAAACATAATTTACACTAATGAAAAAAAGAACTAAAATATTTTTTAAAAATATAATTGCACCTTAATAAAGTATTCAGAATACTTACAATATTATATACTACCCAAGTCTGTAATATAATTACATATTTTTGTATCACATTTATATTATAAATTATAATGATTATAATAAATAAATGTATTTATGTCTAGTCAACTTACTTAGTCTAATTTCAACTTTAGATTTTAAACAATCCATTTTAAAAAATTATCAGTATTTGTATAATTATAATTTATGACAATGTTCTTTATATTTTAATCTAAGTCTTTATATTGCATTTCTAAATTTTTTTTTTGTTATTATATTATTATATACGTACTTGACTAGATATAAATAATAAAATATTTGTTTTATTGACAATTAACAATTTTTTTTAAACACCATTCAATATATGTTTACTTATTTTTAAAATTTAATTTGTACCGAATTACTTTACACCAGATCAAATAACAGTGATTAATTGTCACTAGACCAAATAACGCGAGCTCAGAAATAAAGGGCAAAAACTTAATTCTAAGGAACTCTTATTTACTATAATAGTAATCATTTAACTAAGTCTGAAGTATTTTGATTCTTGAGTATGATACTGGGGATAGTTATATTGAAATTGAAAGCAATTATAAATCATTTCATTTGATAAAACAATTCTAAGCAAAGCTTTGGTGTATATAACAATAGTATTACTACATGCATTTATATAGTTAATAAAAAATAACTCCAATACACATAGTGCAATAGTAAGTATTTGGTGTACATTTCAAGTTTCTGGCATTTTAATTTTCCAATTTATAAAAATGTTTAGTCTTATTCAGTAGTTCTAAATATTATATATATATTGCGAAGACCCGTTTCTTTGTAAAAAAAACTAAGAATAATTATGGTTGAGGGTACTATATAATTCATCAGTCTCACACTTAGACACTTACTTTATAATTTCCGGGCGCCACCATTATTTTACTCAGGTTAATGGAACCATTCTATCTGCATTTAAGTATACATGCAATATTTACAAAATTTAAAAAATAAACTGTTATTGGATTCTTTTATAATAAAATAACATTAATCCAGGCTCATGGTATAAGATCATATTTTTTAATAAATTTAAATTTTACATTTTAATAGATAGGTACATTAATATAATTACACATTACATTACAAATCAAATAATTTTAACATGTACATATTAACATATAATTTCCACTTGAATTTTTTTTGTGTCTTCTAATTTTTAATATTTAAAAGTTATTTTTGTTTTTAATTTTACAAACAATAATTTCAACATTTTTTTTTTTATATAGGTATATACATATTTTGAACATTACCCTTTCCTTTTGATGTTGGACTTGGTCTCAACTGCTGGTTTTGATATAGCTTTTATTCATTCATACTTGTTTGCATTTCTCATTTCACCGACCTCGTTAGTATTGACTTCATCTCCCGGTCGGCAATTATACCGACCGGGTTTGGGAGTGCACACACAATGCCGCCTACTCCATGATTTGATTGTCACAAAATTTATACAAAATAATTATTTTATTTATTAAATAAGACAGTATATTATTATTTTTTTTTATAGTTACATTAAATTTTTAAACTCTTATTTTCATATAGGTATATATATGTATGCTTTGAGAGCAACGCGAACACGCGTAAAAAAAAACAGAAGAATTTTATATCATCGTTAACCCAACTATTTTATTTTATTCGCGTACATGTGTTTTTGTGAACAACTGACACAGATGACAGTTGTTCACACTTATCAGTATCTAAAATTTTATCGGTTCACTACAATATATATTTACACACATATATATATTATCTATATAGTTGGTAACCATGACAAGTTTATTTGTTATTTTCTAATTTATTACAACTTTTCATGATATTTCCCTTATAAAAGGTAGTTTTTCATTACTCTTTTGAAAACTACTGAGAGAATCAAAAAATAATCTTTATACAAAAACACTCTTACTTTATTCTTGCCTGAAAAAGTGTATTATTGTGTTTATATATGATGATTTTTTTTCATTAGGAAGTATAAAATATGTTTGTGAATTCTTTTCCTTATTGTATACACAATTCTATATTTTTCATAATTTATCCCTCATTTGTTTGCCAATGCATACAAATTCTGACTATTTATCAGTAAGTAACGTTGGCATTAACTAATAATATTTTGTCAATTATATATATTATTATAAAATTTTAAACAATATAAAACATTTATCAGAGAAATACTAAAATAATTGTACTTAATATAAGGTTTTTCTATTTATAATTAAGCATCTTAATGCTTTTTTTTATGAATTTAATCATTTATGTATACAAAAACTGAAAATAACAATTCTTTCTATGTTTCAACGTGGTGAAGTCAGGTCACTGAATACTATTAGAGTAATAGTTCACTACAGATGTTATTTCAATATGAATAGTTTATTGAACACAAAATGTCGTACAAAAACCTGTGTAAATAACCGTTTTAATAACAAAACTTTATTTTATATATTAAAATTGGATTAAGTACTTCAGTTCATTAATTTTTCCACTTTGATATATGATTACACCCTGAGCTCTAACCTTAGTAGATAACTGTAGATATAGTTTTGAGTAAACAATATTTTACTATGAAAAAAAATTGTTATTAATGTTAAAATTTTAAAAATTAATACATTCAATTAACACATATCTAATTCCTACTCTAATATTATTTTTTACTTTGTAGTACAAATATAGGTATAGAGTAATAATAATAAAATGAATAATTTGTTATGCTTAATATTTGATAATTTTCATAAAAATGATATTTAAACTGAATAAATACATACATATAGATTGGTATTTTGGTGGCGTAGAAAATGTTTCTATTATTGAGCACTTTATAATGTTTTTAGTTAAATTTAGTAATATTAAAAGGATTAATAGTCGGCTGTCACATTTGACTCCTATTGTGTGATATAAATTATGGCTATAACCTTATATTTGTGGTGTACACATTGTGACGGACGAAGGTAACTGCAAACATTATAAAGCATTCAATGGTAACATTTTCTATGTCTTTAAAATATGGGCAAGTAAGCAATTTATAGTGTGTATTATTATATTCTATGTTATTGCTATTGTTAATTTATTGATTACTTATTCACATAGTTTAATTTATTTATTTAAAAATACCTTATTAAATACAATTGATATACGTATATTATTTTAATTTGAAATCATATTAGACATCATTTAATAATTAAATTAAATATGCATATCAATTTGTGTAATATACATGTATATATCATTGTTCTGACAAAAAATTTGTTTTGCATGCATTTTATTTATGTAAATTAATTACAAGCTTTTGTATTGTTATTTAAGTAAAGCTGTGTTACAGGTGCTTTTTCAAAATCAAACAGAACTGTCAGTTTAAGTGCTGATCACACAGCTTATTCACTTCCTCAGAATTCTGTTCGTGGATCAAAATGTAATTTGTATTTATTATTATTGATCCTTAGGTATAAAGTTTCTTGCATGTTTGCATATTTTAGTATTTTTCTTATGATCAGTAAAGTATATGTTCTTCTAAATTGCTATATTAAAGTTTATATTCTAGAGTTATTATATTTGCTGTTTAAATTTTTATGAATTTTGTATGTTTCAGATTAATAATTTATAATAAGTACTAATTTAATTTATTTAATTACCTAATTATTATAAAGCCCATACTATTTTAATATTTATAATTTGAGTATTTGTGGATAATTTATATAAATTTGGCTTTTATTTTATTTATACCCATATCATTTAATTTGAATTGGTTTTGTAAAAATAAAATTATCTAATTACAGTATTTAATTTGAATGAGGATGAATTATAGTCAAATGTATGTATTTGCAGAGTGTTAGTAGTTATTACTCTGAAACATATTTTATACATAATTATTTATACAATAGTTTTTATTTTAAATATTGCTATTAATATTCCTTATCTTTTTTTTTCATATTTTATAAAATTTTATAGTAGTTGTAGTATGTAGTTGTATAACTTAATAACTTTTTATTAAACAGTATACGCATTACATTGTTCATTAAATAATATGTTTTATTTCCTGAAATAAATTGGTCAACAATCATAAATCATTAATATTTATTAATAATTAATATTATATTTAATTACATTAGTAGTGTTGTATTCATGCATTTTTATGTAATAAATCAAAACGCTGCATTTAAGTACACAAAAATGTCTATTAATGTTGGCAATTATAAATAATTTAATTATATGTAGTTATTGAATATAATACTTATATTATAATATACTATTATCTAATTTCATATTGAGAAGATTGGTCAAATAAAGTATATAATATATTCTTTCATTTCATGTTGTATATAGTATATAAAATCATCAAATAAAAATTAAAAACCACATTTTTACTATCTGAAAAAAATAAAAACATTTGAAAAGGACTTTAATTAATTATAATCATACCATAAGTTAAAACATTACATAAACATTTATAAATATTTTTCGTTCTTAAATTGTAATATTTTATACAAAAAATTAAACCATATTTGTTGCTTTATATTACTTTTAAAAAGTCATTTTTATTTTTTGGACTATGTGCGGTTTATAAAATTATTTAATAATCATTGTAGATACGCTTTAATACTATATAAATACATTATTATTATTAATGTATCTTTATATTTAGTTAGCATGCTGCCATACAAGTACACACAATTCAAGTAAATCATTTATTTCAAGGTAGCCAAATTTATGAGGCTATAAGTATATTTTAATTGCGTATTAGCTAAAAATCCTTTAATTCATTTCTTTTTCATCCTTTTATTATCCTTTGAAACGGCTTTTTTGTTGCATCTGTATTTAATTATTATATTATTAAATTATTTATGATACAATTGTATTTTTATTTTAGTTGCATGTTCGCAGTTCTATTACCATTAATTTTATTTTTGATACAATTCCACAGTGCCAAATACAAAGAGAATGTATGGTATTTTAAGAGATTTCTATAAATTAATTTGAATTTTTTTTTATAAAATTATCTCTTTGTATTATGTGCTTATAAACATTTGTTAAGTAGTTTGGTTAATCAATTGATTATTTATGGTTGTGATAGGGTTTTTAAGGAGTAGACGAGACAAACGCAAAGAAAAGAAAACTAAAAAGAAGAAAGATTCTAGTAGTGAAACAATAGGCAAAGAAGAAAAATCTGACAAGTAATATCAAATTGTATCATACAATTATTATAGTGTACTTAATAATTATTATCTAATATGAATTTTAGTGAAGAGAAAGAAGAAGAAGAATCAAAAACTTGCACTCCAGAAATAGACGATGAAGGATATCGTATTCAGCCACCAGGTCAATGGAGTGTTGACAAAGGGAGCTTTTACTCCTCTTCAGATTCAGGTTATTAATTTTTATATAATTTAGTTTTAAAATTTATATTTTCTTAACATGAATTATTAAATAGAGGAAGAAAGAGAAAAAAGACTACACATTGAAATAAAGCCATTGAGCAATGGATCAGGCCCAATAAGTGCAAGTGTTGATGAGTTAAGAGCTACAGTTGAAAACATATCATTGTTACCCATAGGGACACAAACTTTAAAGGTAACTTAAAAATAAATTATTTTATTATAACTTATTTTTTTATTTTATTTTTATTTTTTAGAATCGACGTGGTTCAGTTAATGATGATAGTACCATGAAACGTTCTAAATCGGTTTCTCAACAATTGAATACTGTGTAAGCATATTTAAGTCAAATTTTTATATTGTATGATTTAACAATGCATATAATATATTTCAGAAAAATTAGTAATGATTTGATAGGACTAAATCTGTTTCAAGCCAATGACTCAACTCCTAATCCAGTTCAACAATATAATTCATTAAATAGCCCTACACTATCATTAACTAATAAATCCATTTCTCCACCTAA
This sequence comes from Pemphigus obesinymphae, assembly GCA_025469235.1. NCBI lineage: Eukaryota > Metazoa > Arthropoda > Insecta > Hemiptera > Aphididae > Pemphigus > Pemphigus obesinymphae. Next base: position 18,922 of record JAIPRL010006650.1, read on the forward strand.
TGTTTTCCCCACAGTGTCGAGATATGCCGCAGGTAATAAATATTAATAATTTAGTTGTAATAAGTATATATTGAAACAAATTACAATTTACAGACCTAGGAGATTTATTCTTTGAAATTGGAGATGGTCAACAATCTTCTCCAAAACAGCAGACTCCACAGTCAACAACTCCAGTTGGTTCTATTTCTATCCCTCGTCCTCCATCACGTCGAGAGGTAATCAACAATAATTTAAATAAGAATGATTGATATAAAATGTTACCTCCGAATTTTTAGACAATCTAAATAATTAATTTAATTAATGGTTAATATGTAAAATTATACTATGCTAACTTAAAAGGGTACAATAGTAGGACAAAAAACCTAAAAAAAAAAAAAAAAAAAAATGGTAAAGTTATTCCCATAGTACAATTTACCAAGTGGTTTTAGAGTAAAAATACCAGGACTTTGCACCTGAATTAACCCGAAACTTAAATAATCGTGATGTACTTGTAAATGTTATATGTTTAAAAATTAATTTTGTAGTTTATTTTTATAAATTTATCTTGTCTTTATTAGTTAATATCTATATATTTTAAAGTTTTATATTATGGAAATGTGATCCAGTAAATTAAACAAATATTTGAAAAAAGATGGTAACTGTCACTACCACCACCCCTCAACGGTAATTAAAAATGTGGTCAGTAAACTAACCACCCCCTTCAAAGAGTTAAGATTTAAACTAAAATTAATGTTTAATATTATATGATGTAAAAACTAAATGAATACAAATTATGGTTCATTATTAATTAGTATTTGTGTGCAAATATAATTAGGTATTGAAAAATGGTAATTTAGTCATTATTATTTGTAAATGATTTTTATTCATTGTTATTATATTGAAATTATATATATATGATGATTTTAACAAATTGGCATTGAAAATCTAATATGAACTATCCAACAAAATTTTTTTTTTTTTTGAAAACCCGAATCAACCTAAATAAAATATCATAAAACCGTAACCAGAAATGTTCAATAACCCATAACACCCGAATTGTTTTTCAATACCCGGAACCCAAATTATTAATTCGGGTGTAAAGCCCTGAAAAATATCTATTTTAAAAATTGTAGATGATAAATGTATGTGAAATGTCAGAAGTTTAAATTTTGATTATTTCATTTAATTTACAACATTTTTGATCATTTATTGCAAAAAAATATTCGTAATTAATTATTTGCCATTAAAATTTAACTATCAAAATCAAGCTTCTTACATCCTGCTGTACACTTTTATATAATTTTGATAATAAGTACTTTTACTAAGACACTTGGTAAGCTGTATTATGAGAACAACTTTTACATGTTTTTCCATAAATATCAATAAAATTGCATTGTCATGTGTTTTTCCAGTTATCAATAACAACTTTCAATATACATTTCATTTACTATATTAACCCATAAAATTCAACGCGTCATAGATAAACCGGCTGTGAGATGAAACTGAAAAAATTAAATTTTTACTATTTCGCTCTCTTAAGTTTAGATAAAAATAATAATAATATATATATAAAGCTAACAATTGATATTTTTAACAATTTTTATTTTATAAAAGTATTAATTAATTTTGTAATTTAAATATATTTAAGTTAAAAATTTGAACAAATTTTACAGTTATCTTTACGGGCCTTTACAAAATATTATTAGATAAAGCAGTTAAAATCTATTTAGTTTTTGATTTTTTAATTAGCTGTAACTTAAATGAGTATATAATGAAACCTGATGAAAAATATAAAATTTTATTAATTACCTAATTTTATTTTCATAAACTATATTCTAAAAGAAATGATTAAATAATGCAATACCTAATTGTACTTTGTAATTCGTCACAAACTCCAACAGTTATATTTTCTATAATTTTAGAATTGATTTCTATTAATTTGAGAATTTTTTTTGTCAATAAACAACTTTTTGACCAAAAAATTTCAAGTAAGAATTTTGGAATTTGTATATTAACTATAGCAAATTGGTTCTAGTTAGTATTTTGAACATGAAACTTTTTTTATTTTTCCAATAGTTTTCTTAATTTTATTGTATCTATACTTATACAGTGTATACTGATATTTTAGAATTTGAGTAAAGTGATATAAATTTTACAATGGTATGTGTTTCAATTTTTCTAAGCACACTTATCCATAGTGTCATAGTAATTTTACACCTATGAAATGACTGAAATTTTCTCAATTATATTAAGTTTAAAATAAAAAAGGGGAACATAATAAATGGTGCTTAAAGCTCCATTTTATTTTTTATTTTTTTATTATTTGTCATTGCTTTGAAATTTGTATATTAATATCTACCATTAGAATCCTACCTGATGTGTAAAGTACTCTTACCCCTTATTGACACCTTACAAGCGAATTACTTCCACTCCCTACTGAACAAACTTTCTTAATAATCACAATTTTATATTTATATTAAATTGTATAGAATAATGGACCCCGTAATCAACTCAGTCCAATAAGCATTGGCCGAACAGACAGTGTATCAAGTCTCGAATTTCGATCATCTGGAGTCATAGGACCATCTAGAGGACCATCACCATTAACTATTGGATTATCTGACACAATTCCACTAGCTGTTGCATTCCATGAAATGATCCATGCCTATTTTAAAGGATCAAATGAATCTAGGTATTTATCAAAATACAAAACGAAAAGATTTTCGGAAAAAATATCTATATCATATAATTTAAATTATGAAATATATTATATTAAAGTATTTATTTTAGATGTCAAGTTAAAATGTTTGGAGATATGATGGTATCGTTTCCTGCTGGCATTGCAAATATGTTGGCAAATAATCCTAATCCAGCAAAATTATCATTTAAATTGAAGAATACTTTACGTATAGAAAATATTCTTCCAAATAAGCAATTAATATCAACGTAAGAAATTATTATAACAAAATATATGTTAATAAAATTGACTTTTTAAATTGTAATTTATTTCAGTGATAGTACATCTCTTTCTAACGATTCAACTGTTTATGAATTCAATATGCCTGCTTTAACATCATTATTGCGTAAACAATTTGAACAAAATCCTGTTGCGTCTTATTGTAATGTTGATATTCTTAAATATCAAGTTAGTAATTTTTACATTATGAAAATTATTAAATATTTTAATACCTTTAATTGTTACGTTTTTCAGGTAAAATTGCGTAATACTGCAGCAGCATCATGTCCATTCCAATTGGTTTCATTTTATAAATGCAGCAATACTCATACAGATCTAAAAATTGATTACAAATTTAATAGCCACGCCATGAATGTTCCTTCACCTTTACTAAATGTTACGGTTTCTGCTAATTTGAACTCTGCAATAACTAATATGCAGTCTAAACCTACCGCACATTGGTAATTTTCATGTTTTTAAACAATTAATACATTTATAAGGTGTTATGTGTATATAATTATATAAAAATAAATAATTTTATTTAACATGTAGATATGAATTAATCACAAATATTATCAACATAGTTTATAAAGTTAAATTGATATATACATAATAATCTTGGATTTTTAGGCAACCTACTACAAAAACTGTAACTTGGAAGTTTGCGGAACTAGCTCAATATTCTGAAAGCCAAGGTTCTGGTTCGTTAAAAGCAAGATTTGAAGTTGATGGTTTATGCCCTATTTCATCAATAGTTACTCAATTTAATTGTGAAGGTACTACACTGTCCGGATTAGAATTCGAGTTAGCAAGTAGTGGTTATAGAGTATCATTGATCAAAAGACGTTTTGTTGCAGGTAAATTATCAATATTAATTTATCTCATAAATATAACATTTCTATTAAATATCTAATCACATTTTCCTTCATTAATATTGTAGGTTATCTTATTGTTTATTATAGTAATAGCTATATTGCATTCAAGAGGGGTAAATTTAGGAATCCGGTTACATTTTAATTTTATATTAACCCCTCATGAATGTAGTTAACTGCTCCTACTTTTAATAATAAAATAGCTAATCTGTGTATTACACAATCAATGCTATTATATTATATTGATTATACTTAAAAATATTTATGTCCCGTGAAATCTGCCAATTTTGAATTACTTTTAATTTATTTATCATATGTAACATCTTAATGTTAGCAATATGGTTTTTATGATTTTTGATATCAGTTATCATTCCAATTAAATAATCAGTCACATTTTTTGTAAAAAAAATTGAGTACCAATAAGAGAAGAGAGGGCCTAAGCATCACATATCGATCACTTTGCTTCACGAGCTGTTTCCGAAAAGAGTGATCTCCATTGAGGTGCACACTTCAGGTAGGCCTCACCTCCTGTAATTTATTTTGGTGGGGATATGTGAAGTCAAAAGATACAAAAATAAACCTCGTACAATTGTGGATCTGAAACAAGAAATTCAGGGTGTGATAGCAGAGATTTACATAGACATCTGTGAATGAGTTATTGCAATCTTCCTAGAATGAATACATGTTAAGAGGTGGTCATGTGCCTAATATTATTTTTCATTATTAAATCTAAGTAAATACCAAGTACAAAAATATGCAATTTAATATAATTATTGAAAATTGGATTGCGTTTTTCAATTTTTAAAACTGGTGGAGTTCATGAGACACCTGTATATGTTATATTTTAATTTAAAAAACTTAATAATAAATTGTCTTTTCAGGTAAATATATCTGTGATGGCGAGTCAGATCCTAAAAGCTCCATCCAAAATTCCACTGTGTCATAAAACGTTTCTAATTCGGACTGTTAACTTTTTTTTCGTTTCTATTTTATTTAAACTCCATTTTTATAATCTCATCATTTATTTTTCGTTGACTATTTTTTTTTTTTTAATTTTGTAGTTCACATTTTTTGTTTTCTGTTAATGAATATTCGAAGACTAACTTAAATTTTAATTAATAATTATTTTACCATAATAATGGTATTAATGAAGCTATTAATAATTATTTTGGAATTTTATTAAATTATCTGTGAGTAAATTTAGAATACTATTTACCAATTCCAAATTTTAGAACAAATATACTAAAAATGAGATTATATTTATTATATATTGTATTGTATTATATAAAACACTGATATTTATCAATTGATTAATAATGAACATTATTTTTATTAATTTATTATTTTCATTATTACTATGAACATATTCAGAAATCTGATTATCATGAAAAATTGTTTTGTTTTATATCTTTATCAGTTTGTTGTTTGACATTTATGCAGGGATATTAAATTAAATAGGGATATGTATTAAATTACTTGGGCATTTTCAAAGTAATAGTCATACATACCATTATGCAAACATTTTTACTTCTTCCCATAAACAGTATTTCACATAAAATTAGCAATAATCAGATTTATACCATTTATACATACAACCAAACAAACAATTGATCTGATTATAGTAATCTCTTAATTATTATTATTATTATTATTATTATTACTATTGTGATATGTTTATCAATATTATTGTTCTGTTTATGCTTCCTTGTTACATTAGCTACATGTTTGGTAACAATGTTTCTTGTCTTTATTTTTGGACTATATTAATACTAATTGATATTCAGACTTACAAATTAATATTTTCTCGATATGTTTTTAAGTGATTAATTGTCAAAAATAGATAATTTGTGTATTGAATTTGTTGACTTGGACCAAATGTAATTGTAGATGTGCCTCGGAGATATTACCAACATGATTTAATTATGTAAGAATCAAAATATTAATTTAAACACTTTTATGCTAGTATTTAATTTTTATTTTTGAACACAGTAGTGTTAAATAACTTTTTAAACTTAAAAGTAATCATTATTTGTGGCTCAAAAATTTAAATTTACTAGTATTGTTAATATGATTATTATTGTATTTGAAGATTGCTATTTATTTTTTTAGATTTATCAAATTAATATATTATTACATATATGTATATCAATAAATATTATACTTATAAATATATGTATCTTTTATTGTATTATCAATTCAGCTCTCAATTTTTATTGATAACATTTTAATTAGCAATATATTCATTACATGAATATATTGATATACTACACCTAAAAGATTATGATATTTAATGCATTAATATTTCAAATCCTTTTTTATACTTATCCTAACCTTCAAAAATCATTAGTATTGTACAGAACATAACAGAAGTGTCACTTCTCTAAGGGCTTAGGATTTGTACATGATTGTAGTATAGAATCCTTGCAATCCATACATAATGGGAACAGTTTAATGTTATTGGACAAATTTTCATTGATTGGGTACTAAGGTATCGCATGGCAGAATGTGTTCATGGTCAGGAACAATTATTGTCGAGAACAAAGGATTTTTAAACAATGTCATACCCATAAATAATAGAAGATTATTCTCTTCTACTACTATCATACCACTGGTATTACTGGTATAGAAGAAAATATTTTAGTAATACTGCAATAGTAATATTCTATTAAAAATGTTACTTGAGATTTAAACTTTATTCTGTCGTGTGCTACTCAGTACACACAACAAATGTTATTTGGCTGATTACTATTAATTTAAACATATAATTCAAACAAAACATACTCAATATATTATATTGAAATACTATATTCTAATATCCAACATTTTTTTTCAAATTACAATGCACATTAAGAAGATGTGATACCCACATTTAGTGTCCGTTTAACCAACTGATAATATACAAAATGTACATTCAGCATTTGTATCACAACTTTGTTATTTTCAATATTAGAGTAAAATTTACTTAATTAATACATTTTATTTTATTACTACATTTATAGGTGAGATCATTAACTGAGCTGTAGCATCATTATTTTTTCGAATTTTTTTATTTTGTGAAGAGAACTATTTTAAAAACTCATTAATTAAAATAAATATATTTTTCTTTAAAATTAAAATTTTGGAAAAAGACAACACTACGCCATAGATAATAATCTATAAATTCTAAGATAATAATTTATAAAATCTATAGGTTGGATCAATTAATCAAATAAAAAGTCAATTTATTCTAATATTGAAAATGACAAAGTTATGATACAATTGTTGGACATAAATTTTATATTTTAATAATTGGTTAGACGGAGACCACAAATACGAGTATCGCGTCGTCTTATATTAATATTAAATAAAGAAAATAATATTTAAAAAAATATTCACACATACACTAGAAGTGTAAAAGTACGCATATTTTACTGTATTACTTATTTATACTATAAGATATTTTGCGTAGTGTACGAATATTCTAGAAAAAGTAAATAGCTTTTTAAAATCGACAAAATTAGATTAAATTAATTCGATTTTGTCTAGTGCACTATTTTTATATGAGCCTGGCTAAATGATAAATATATAATGCATAAAAATAAAATGATATAATAAAAAAGCCGGTCAGTAGGTTGTGGAAGCACTTCGCTCGTCGGGTGTCAGTATTGGTGGATGCACTTCGCTACTGGGCAGGGTACTTTTGGTGGATGTATTGAATTTGAAAGCAATGATA
>JAIPRL010006651.1:0-13176 GCA_025469235.1 Pemphigus obesinymphae
TACTCATTCCTTATTTTATCCTCTCTAGTAACTCCACTCATCCACCTTAACATTCTCATCTCAGCGACACTCATTCTCTGTTCTATCTTTCTATCTACTGCCCAACATTCTGTTCCATACATTATTGAAGGTCTCACAACTGCCTTAGAAAATTTACCTTTTAACCTAATAGGGATTCTTTTATCACACAGAATACCTGACGCTTCTCTCCATTTCATCCATCCACACTTAATCCTGTGTTTCACATCCTCTTCAAAACCCCCATCGTTCTGTACAACGGACCCTAAATACTTGAACCTCTCCATTTCTCCCACCGCATCCTAACTTAACTTTATTTCTAGCCTTTCCCTATTCCCTGTGTGTTCCTTTTCACTAAAATCATACTCTATATATTATTTTTTACTCCTACTAATCATTAGTCCTTTACTTTCTAGAGTTTCTCTCCACTCTTCAAGTCTACCATTCACTTCCTCAGGACTTTCTCCTATCAGTACTATATCATCTGCAAACAACATGCACCATGGTACCTTCCCCTGTATATTCTTTGTTATCTCATCCATAACCAGGGAAAATAAGTAAGGTCTCAAAACTGAACCCTGAGGTACCCCTACTATGATCCTGAAATCCTCAGTTTCTCCACACAAACTTGTCACTCTTGTACTCGCCCCTTCATATACACGTACCTTACCTAATATTTAAATCAATATTTTATAAATGACAACTGATTCTATCATAGACTTATAAAGAACGACGACCTTCACGTGCTACATTTACAAATGTTGAGCAAACATTACGTCAAACAGGTAGGTACTATACAATTTCAATATTTAAAATTTTAATTTATCTATAAATAATATTACTACATATTATTGATGTAAAATATTTTGTAAGTAGTTAAAAACATATTAAATAAAGTATAAAGTATTTTTATTTTTTAATAATACAGTTTAACAATATGAAGACATATAATAACATTTATTTTAATATCTTTTTAGTATGAATAAAAATAATGTAATATAATTAAACAAAAATATAATAAAATCAATTATACACAAATTTTAATAAATAAAATTAACATAAACTATTTAAAAATCATTAGTAAAAGTTTTTAATATAAACATATTTCCTTACAGGTAAATTTCCAAATGGTTATAAGTCAATTACTGAAGAAACCCGACAAACTGTTAGTTTTATAGCTGCATTTTTAGTATTGATCCTTCTGCATCGATTAGATCCATAGCACAACAAACTGTTATCAGTCATTCAACTGTACATCGTATACTGAAAACCCAATTGTATCACCCATACAAACTTCCACTGTGTACAAGGATTGAATTAATTTGACCCTGAGAGAAGGATGCAGTATTTATCTGGATTTGTAAATTTATATGATCGGGACATTAATATTTTGAATAAAATACTATGGTTTGAGTAATTTTAATAATAATGGTATGGTTAATCGCCATAACGCACATTATTGGAATGATTCAAATCCATTTTGGACACAACAAACAATGTCGCAAGTTCGATGGTCCATAAATGTATGGTGTGATTTTTTAAATAACACATTAATTGGTACTTGAATTTTTTAGAAAACATTTTGACATTATTGTTAGAAGATGTCCCTCTTCATATTCGGGAGTGTATGTGGTTAAAGCAAGATGGTGCACCGCCACATAATTCAAATGTTGTTAAGAATTATTTAGATGAACGTTTTCCTTTAATATGGGTAGGTACATAAGGTCCGCTTAAATAGCCACCGCGTTCTCCGGATCTTACTCCATTGGATTTTTGGGGGCTATATAAAAGATCTTGTGTATGCCAAAGTCCACTTTGTTGGAAAACTTTAAAGAGCGTATTATTACAGCATGCAGGTCCATAACTCAAGAACTGTTAGAGTCAGTGACTGAGTCATTATTACTACGTTACAAAAAATGTGTAAATAATCATGGTGCACATTTTGAAAATGAATTATAGTATATATGCATATTACTTAATTTAATATTATATTGTTGTTATTGGTTATTATTAAATAAAAGTATGAATGCCTTAATAATTTGTATAATTATTTCATACTACAAAATTTAAATAGATACCTATATTATTGATAAAATATGAAAATACTGTATTATTATTTATAATTAATAAAAAAATATAGTTGATTCTAATCAATGATACTATTTCATGTTATCAAATACCATTGAAAAATAAATGTACGTTATTTAGTAGGGGCCATTTAAAATTAATGAAATGAAATTGAAATTTTCGTAAACTTAAAAACTGTAGAAAATTAACAAATAATAATTTGTAAACATTTCATCCAAAATTTTTTTTAAAAATAAATCTATAAAAATGGCTATTTTGGATTTTTTTTTGAAAAATTTTAATAAAATTTTATATTTTTTCTTTTATTTAAAAAAAAAAAACAAAAAAATAATCTTAAATTAGGGCAACGTTCTAGTAATTATATATATAAAAAAAAACTTAAAAATATACAATAGAACAAAAGTTATTGCAGATGTCAGAACACAGTGAAACACCCTATATATACTAATGTTTTAATAGAATACTGTTAAACATTGTGGCGTATTTATGTCAGAGGGTCCAAATATACTGAACCCCTAAAAAACCAAAGAACTAATGATTTAAAACTTAAATACCTATAATTTTTTTTTTTTTTTACATGGAATTTGTTTAAACTATAATAATTAGAAATAGTGTTTCGTAATATAAAAAGTAATAATTATACCTTAAAGAGTAAAAATCAATATATTGACTATATTTTATATTTGGAGTGGTGCAAAATCTTTGCAAAAATTTTCTCGTTTTACGATAATGTTTATTTATTTTATTTTTTTCTATAACCAAAATATTTGACATTATGATCTAATTTTGTAATGTAATTCAAAAATATTGGTTCTAAACGTTAAAATTACTACAAAATATGTTTTTTATTCTAGGTTAAAAAAAAAAATCAAAAAAGGTATTAATAATGGTTTTTTTTTTTATATTAAAAATATTAAACATATATTTGAGTTTTTAATTAATGTATTTAACATTTAAAAATATTTAACAAATGTGATTGGAGTTTTTTGGGTAATCAAAATTTAATGAATTGCACCTTTTATTATTACTAGATTGTGGTTTTTAGGTACCTAAAATTATCATTTATTATACCAAACGAAGGAATAATCAGCTTTAAAATTTAAAGAATCTGTATCAATTAAAACTTAAAAGTATACCAAAATTAATGTTTCAATATTATATTTAACGACGTTCATGACTTATGCTGTAAATTGTTTGTATGTAGAATTTCTGTCAAATTTGTGAACCTTATTGTCAGGTATAATATATGCCTAAATATTGAATTTAAAATATTTTTAATTTTCAAATAAATATCTTAAAATAATCTAAATATAAAACCACTATTTACTGTACAGTTTTCTTATTTAAAGAATTTAAAAAAAAATGTATAAATATAAAAATTTGTAATGATAAAACATTATTTTTACCTTTACCAAAAATCCTTTTTAAGTTAACTAAGAGGGTTTTGGATCTTAAAGATTGTAAAATATATAAAGGTTTTATATATATATATATATATATTATATTTGGACCCCCTCCCCCTTTAAATAGTTGAATATGCGCCACTGTGTATTTACAAATATATAATATTGTTATTATGAAATATACGCAAGGCCATATCCTAAGAAGAAGAGAGAATAACCATCTAAGGGTTGTTTTTAGATGGAAACCACAAGGAAAATGACCATGGGAACACCCCAAATAGAGGTAGATTAGCGGAGTGACGGAAGATTTGAACACAGCAGGTATACGAGATTGGCACAAAATTGTGCAAGACAGAGAACAGTGGCCAGTAGATTAAGGAGAAGAAGATAATATGAAACCTAAAAAAATAGAATTATATTTTGTTGGGGGGGGGGCATTAACTCTTTAAACTCCCCTCTGAGTACGCCCTTGATTATAATCCTTATATATACACTATCATATAAGCCCGCGTGGTGTTTGGTGTTTTGGAGTTATCGTAGATAGCGCTCGAACGTTTCTCCGGTAATTGGTGGCACTAGTTGCGCTCTGTCCTCCGCTTACTAGTAGCATTTCCACAGTGTACTACATTACACACCTGTGTTAGAGTTGTTTCTTCAGTATTATTTTTGATTGAATTGCCCGTATTCCAACGAAAACCATTTTTGTCTACTTACGACTTTTACGACATTAGTTGCGGTCGCAGACGATAGTTTAATCTTCGAAATTACTCATTTAAGGTAAACATAAATTTATTTAAATCAATGTAAATACATATTATAAAATACGTATACGTATTTATTTTATTTTTATACTTAGAATGTATACCTAAAGTAAAAAAATATTTCATTTATAGAAAAAATTCTATAAAAGGAGTAAGAAAATATAAAAAAAAAAAAATATATCAAACCTTAAAAAAATTAAAAAAATAATATAGGTATTTGTATTATTATTGTTTTTTTTAATTTAGGTATACTTATTAAAATATTACTCAATAAAGAGAATAATTATTCCATCAATACTTTAGAAATTCAAAGTCTAAGTTATTTTAATAAGTATCTAAGCTTAAATAAAATCACGTATATGATTTAGCATTTATTTCATTTCTAGATAAATATTAAAATCCCATATTTTTTGAATAAAATTAATAATATATTTAATTAATTATTATCTAGTATTCCATAAGTATACTTATATTTTATCCTATTCATTTCATTATTAATTTTATGTCTTTCATATAATACTGCATTAAGTACCTGAACTTAAATAAAAATCATATATTATTTTTAATTTAATTGTAAAATATATAAATAAGTTGTAGGTACGCTTTTTATACAGGGATGGATTCAAGGAGGGTAATGGGGGAAATCCCCCTCACAAGAACATATGTATATATATTGAAAAAAAGTATCTAATTTTTATTTATAAAATTTATGGAACAATTTTCGAAACTGATTCCCCCTCTAAAAAAAAGAAAAAATTAACCCTAGATCCACCACTATAATTATCTAATAATTATAATAAAATAAAATAATAATATCTATAATACGTACATAGGTATCGATGAACTACACATATTCATGTGTGTCTGTATGTGTGGGTGTCTGTGTGTAGGTGCTGTATATATTAAATATAAACTTATTTGTTTAGTAATTAAAATTGTCTCGAAAAATATTTCTTTGTAGAATTTCGAGATATCATTAACTATACACTGAGCCGGTTCAAGGTATAGGCGAGCTAGGCACTAGCTTAAAGCGGTATTTTGTACTTATTTAGAGAAGTGGATCAAAATGTCGAACTTTTTTTTAAAGAAAATGTAAGTTTAAGAAGCGTTTGACTTCTAGAAAATGTATATGATAGGATTTACGCAAGTTCTATAAACATTTTATGGACTTTTTATTTTAGAAGCGGAAAAATTAAATTTTGTCTTGTGCATATTTTTACTTGAGCCGGCCTGACTATACATAGTGAATGTTAAAGAAAAATGTATAGTTTCATACTTCAATGTAAATTGTATAATATAATTTTAAGTAATAGTGTGTGGATTTAATATATGTCCAAAATTAAATAATTATAATAATATATTACATTTATTACAGTTATAAATCATTATCTATGTGTACATCCCCTGATAAGTGTTATTACATTTCAGAGTGTATTGATAATATCACAACTAAGAATTACTTTTTAACCATAACGATTTACAAAAATTTTGTTTAATTCCGTATTTAACGTTTAAAGGTGTTATAAAAATATGAATTTAAAATAATCATATATTCTATAAGGTAACAGAAACACAAACCAAAGGAAAAAAGTGCACGGAAAAAGCCCAAATTTAAAAATGCACAATATGGAAATAAAGCATAAATTAAAAGTATAATTATATAGTCTATAATAATATTTTTGTAATGGACAATACAATATAAAATATATTAATAATTATCTATATAACGTTTAGATACATTAATATGCCTATATATTTAACATTAAAATTTAAAGTATGCTCTGCCTTTTGTTGCATTTTGTTGTACATACCACTGCTCATATAATTTAAACTTCATACTTTTGGTAAAATAAAAAGTATTTATTGTGTCATTTGGTTATTTTTTATAAATTATTACTACGATCATTATGAAAAAATATATCATTTAAATTTATAGCATTTGTAATCCAGGGGTGGATACAGACTTTTTTTTATAGGGAGTGGACCATGGGATATTTTTTCCATCCATATATGATCTGTGTAGCGATATAAATTCTGAAAAAAAAAAAATACAAATTAATCAAATTCTAGAAAAGGAGCTACACACATTTTTAAATTTTTAGCACTGACGAAGCGTTTAATGAAAAAAAAAAGACAATTACCACTCTTATTTATCAATCAAGAATTATTATAAATATTTAATATTAAAATAAGGAATTTGGTACAACATGTCAACGAAAAAACAATTTTTTAAAAATTTTTTTTTACATCTATTTCATTACATATCCGTTGCCAATATTTCAAAAATTATATCCAAATAATGTAAAGTAACCAGCTCATGTCGTCTCATTCCTATACGTAATCTTGTTACAGTGGTGGTATGTTACGAGTACGGAGTTTAGAAATACGCTTGTATGAGACTTTGTCTCTATCAATTAGTACTTGGTACGGAAAGAAAACATACTTAACATGACGGCGGCAACCCCCCCCCCCCCACAACCTCACTAAAGTCAAACACCCGTCTATATTGGTGTAAAGAGTGCCAATATTTGTTGTCTATGAAATAATTGTTATGCAACTTAGTGAACAACGATTTTATTTGGATTAGCGATGTATAGTATGCGACCCGGACGAGTTTCAGTCCGCTGTTGCCCAGGTCAATGCGTTTATATTTATACTTCTATTTATTATTTAAAATTTTAAAATTTAATACTCTTATAAAAATGAATAAATATTATAAAAAAAAAACAATAATATTTATGTATATATATAAATATAATTAATATATACTATAAATATATTAGTATATTCTCGTACATTAATTATTATTAATATAAAATTAATTATAGTACCTACCTTTTATAAAATACATATATATATATATATATATATATATATATATATATATTTATTTATTTATTTTATATATATATAAATACATAGAAGTATATAATATATATAGGCACATATTCATTTTTCTCATTTATTTATTAATTTGTATAACATAAATTAATTATTTTTTACAAGAATGGGCAAAGTTAATAAAATAATTAACTAGATACGGTTAAGTTTATAAGAACAGTATTTTAACTAGTTATAATTTAAAAGTTAAAACCAGATTTTAATTAACATAACTCAGCTTTCCCAAAAGTTATAGTTCATTATAGTTTCATTTATTGGTATATGTTTAATGGTGTACCTACATCAAATGTACGTAATTACATTTCAATTTAAAGTTACAAAATACAATAGTTCATTTAACAAATAAAAACAATAAATTATTAAATCTAGTCTTAAAATAAATCTGTATTATCTATTTTATTTAAATAAGAACAAATTCTGTACAAAATATATAATTAAAATAACTTCTATGTTTTTAATTTTTTTTTTATTAGAAGTAATGGCGTTAAAATATAATTGCCATTTTGTGTTTATCGCAACTATACTATTATGTATTATGAATACTCAGTGTCCAACGTAAAATTATTTTTAAGTTTAAATTATATAATTTTAATAGGAACCTACTTATAAATAATATAGATTGTACCTATACCTATTATTTATAAATACACAATATAATCCACTAATACCATATACTATACTATACTATAGTAGTCTACACTTAATATATGAACTACATTATATTGTATATAGACGTATAGTGTTTATTTATTATAGGTATCTAAGAAAAAAATACCAAAATGCATATAACATATTATATATTATTATAGAATTAATAAAAATATTAACTAGTTTAACTTTCAATAAAAAAAAATTAATTAACCAGATAATAACTTGTTGTCTGTTGATAGATATCTTAACTACACAATATGATAAATTTTTAAATGATAAAATTAACTTGTTAAGTTAATATGTTAACACTAACTTAACTTTAACTAATTAACTAGTTGACGCCCATCATTATATTCACCTGTAAACCTATATATTGTTAATTTTTATTTTTTACAATTTATATTTATTTTTATATTTAAGTTTATGATTTAATACACAAATTAATTAACTAGTTAATGCCCATCTTTAATACCATTTAAATTTCGTTTTTTTATAAATTAATAATGATATAGAATTTTTAAAATGTGTCCATCTATCTTAGTTATTCATGTTTCGCCACTGATTTTTAGTTTATTTTTTTGCAAATGTAGGTATTTTTTTAATCATTTACCTATACAGAAAGTAATAAACCAAATTCATATAAGGTTATTAGAATAATAAATATTCATTAAAATTGTTCTTATATAATTTGTAAAATTTGACTGTAAGTAAGGTCTTATAGTTGAACAAATGATAGTTATAGGGATCAGTATCTATTGAGAGAGTAGCATTTACTAATGCTATAATAGATTATTATTATTAATGTAGAACATCTTATGTCTATTGTTATTGCATGACAATAAATACAAAACATATTAATGCCATATTGTTACATAATTCTTAAAAAGAATAATGTATACTACTATTTTATTACTTATAAAACATAATAACAAAATATTATAATGTCTTTTATTAATAATCATTAGTCAATTATAAATAAAATATGACGAGCTTCGTTCATTTTTAATAAACTTTAACCATAAAATATAAAATTGATTTTAATAAACGACAAACTTTTCATCAGTCAATAAGTATAAAACGTTGTTAATTGATTGCATCCAGCTATTTGTATTACTTTAAGTTATCGACTATTTAAATTTACAATAATTATTTTTATCCTTCTTTTAAATTTTAAATAACAATACTAGGTAGAAGCATATTTATGCGGACAGATATTTTATTTTATATTTTTATAATTATTATTAGTTTTAAAATTCCGTATTATTTATATAATATCTTATAAGTAAGCTTATCTACTATTATAGTGTGTTCGCAATTGTGGCCCTATCTGTTAACTACTGTCTATAGATATTGTTGTGTTATCAATATTGATGGTATACCTTTGAAATGTAAGTACGGAATACGGACGATGTTAAGCCGAAATGTACACTTCAAATAGTAGTTTATTTATATTTATTTGTATTTATACAGATATTTTACAGAAGAACGATTATTATATAGCACTATATACCCACCATAATATTATTAAAATTGAAAATTTTAATTATATATATTTTTTTAAACAATATTAATCGTATACTTGTATACCTATTAATCACACACAATATTTCGTTAATTTTATATAACATATCATACGCTACTAAACACTGAACTAAATAGAAAACTACTGGATTGTAACTTTTTTTTTTTTTAAACAGTTCAGTAAAAATGATTCTCTCACTCGTTTTAGTTTCTCAACAATTTTTTTTTTTCCAAAATCATGACTCGAAATACAAACGCAAAAAAAAATACATTCAAAAATAATATAAAATATCGTTTAGCCGATTGATCCCATGTGCAGTGTGTTTCAAGACATCCTGTGGCGATTGGGTTCCCTTTTCCTAAACCACCTGCTTCTTTATAGACTTCACGGTTCTGTATACACACGAGACGGTAAAATATTTTACATGTTTAAAGCCGAAGAATTCCAATTTATTACCATGAATACAGGACGAAGGGTGGTCGATGCCATAATATAACCGGTTTACAACACGTGTGTGTTTTGTTAAATAAGGTTTACACCATATTTTAGTTAATTTTATATATATAGGTACATTTGTATGTGTGTGTTGGGTTGAGTTATAATATTATATTATAGTATTTTGAAATAGTTTGTATAATGTATACTATATACTATTATACTAATGTATACTGTATAATATACTATATTATAATATATAACCACAAAAAATGTAAAATATGTCGGCGGGTTCCCAGTTGTTAGGTAGGTTTAGGTATACGCATACATCAAAATGGTATCGTATAGCTGCTATAATATATTTGATTGTCAGGTATATGGTGGCTAACATGATTTCTTTCGACTACAACCGGTCTGAGACTGACAATAATAGCAACAAGCTAACATTTACTCGTGTGCACTTGAATATTCCCAATTATATTCGTTCGTAGATTTTCGATTGATACTTACAATATTAAAGGCGAAATATTTTCGGGTGATTAGACTAGTCATTAGACTAATTATCAGCTCATTAACATTAAGCATATCCCATTAATTACATATAATTTTATCGTACACGAATACTTTCGTTATATAGGTCAGAAATACATCCAAAGCGTCTACATCAAAACGCTGGGCATAAATAAGTTACAAGTTAAAATTAAATAAAAAAGTAAAGTTAATTTTAATTAAGTTATTTAACGAGTTATTTTTTCTTCAAATGAAAATTTAATTTAATTTAATTAAACTTTTATAAAAGTATATAAATTATGTTAAATTTTTTCTAAAGAACTACTCAAATTTCCTGAATGAACTTATTACTGTTTAGTGAAGAAATTCAAAGATAACTTTTAAAGTAACTTATATTGTTCTTAAAAAAATTAGTTAACTTTATAATCTTTGCTAAATATGTTAAGCCATCATCTACGTTTCTATGTCCTCAAAATGGTTTTAAATATTGTAATACTGTAGTGGATAACAAGGAACTAATGGGCAAATTTTTTTATATTTAAAAATACAAATATAGGAATATGAGAATCATGGAAAAAAAATTTTAATATGGTGGCTGTTTTTTTCGGTAATTGTATTCAGGCTGCAAAGTTAGTGAATAATAAAAATTTGAAATATTTATAATTTTTGTTCAGGGGTCATAATTATTGAGATATGAGAGGAATTTTTGAATTTCGGATGTAATTACAATTCAAAAATGTGTAAATGAAATGGTTAAAAGTGATAGAATGGTTAAGAATTTAAAATTTTGAAATAATTAAAATTATTATAAAAATCCTTCATAGCCCAATTAAATATTGAATTAAAAATATGCATATAAATAATAAAGTAAATATCGGACATTCGGTTTGGCAGTTTTCACTCTCTTCGCCTTCAAATACAGCAATTCTAAAAAATGCGTTTAAAGTGATAAAAAGTCTCGGCTAAAATGTTCGGTAGTTACATTTTTCCACGGGGTGCACTCAGTCAGACGACGGAAACGCCGCGCTGGTTATGCTTACGTGGTAAGTGCGGTTATCGAGCTACATTCATTCAAATAGGTATAAGTATGTAAATATTTTAAATATTTGATTCGTTAGAAGCTTTAAATATTTCTAAATATGTAAAAAAAAAATAATTTTATTAACACCGAGAAATGTATGACCCCTTAAAACTTAAAGAGTATAAATATAAAAACGAGATTTGGCTATATATATATGACATAACGTGGTGTACAACATTATCATGGAAACTGGAAATATACTTCCTCCAATAGAGTTTTTTGAAATCCGTTTTTGAATATTTCATAATGTGAAAAAAAAAACTATTAAATGTTATCTTTTTAAACATGAATATTGGGCAGGGTTGTAGCTAGGTTCTGGAAAGAGATCAATTGCCAGGGATACAATATTATTAATTTTGAGGAAAATGTTTGCACAAATGACAATTTTTTGGCAATTTATCAATTCTTCCCCAGTGGCACTAAATGACCTTGATACAGCCCAAATATTGGGTACTTACCGTAAATATTTAAGGAGTCGAAAAAATATGTTCACTTTTGTAACTTTCTACTTTAATGAGAATTATTTAATAATTTTTTTTAAGTGAATCATTATAATATCTGTAGATGTAGACCGAAGGGCAGTTACATTTTTAAACAAATATCGTGAAAAATTAAATAATAATAAAAAGGTGCACTTCGCACGACAGTAGGATTTAAAGCACTTCACTTATTAGATAGGCTGCTCTTGGTGTATGTGTTGCATTTATTAATATTAGTTATGTACTCCGTACACATGTTTAACATTACATCATAAGAGTAAACGTAAGAATAAATATGATTTTGAGCGACCTTATGTATATTCAAAAATATAATACATATCTATAATAGCTCAGTTCAATATAGATACATAAATATAGCTAGATAAAATATTCACTAGATTTTATTGAGTTTTCAGTTTAGAACATTTATATTGAAAACTAACAAAATATTGTGTACACCATTTGATTTATAATTGATATTGATATAGTAATACATACTCTATAAAATAGCAACATATTTAAGCAGTTATATGACATACAGTTGAATAATAGACATAGAACAACAATTAAAAATGATTGGACAATTTAGAAATACTTTTTTGAAAGATACTGTGATTTTTTTTTAATTATCACAAAATAATAAATGGAAAAGAAGGCGAATGAGAAAAAAGAAAACTTAACCAACTGCCAATTTATTTTGTACCTATTTAATAAAATTATAAACATTTGTAAGCATGTAGATTAATTGCAATAAACCCAATATATTGCGAGTCATAATATATAAATCCCTTAAATTTATTTAAAATTTGTTGAACTAAACTTATCAAAATAAACATAAATATGTTATAGGTATTTATATGAATATATAAGTAGGTACCATATTATATTCAGTCTTGAAGTAAATTCATTTTATCGATAAAATTATAACAAAATAAACAGGTAGTACAGCAACTTACATGTTTTGATTCAAATCGCGCAATCATGGTGGACGCTATTCTCCGCTTATCATCATATCAGTATCTACAATTATCATGATTTTCGTTATCTTATTTTATTGTCGACTTTTTTGTTTTTTTGAAAACAAATTTACTTTTAAGCATAATTTATAATTTGTTAATTAATCTTTAATTCAAATAAATATGCCACTCTGTGTATTTAGTGGTTGTTTAAGTGGAATAGACGTAAAGGTATTGTAAATATTTCCAAAATACATTTACATAAATTTCCTAAAGATGTAAAGTTGCGTGAGAAATGCTCGAACAAATTAAAAAAGGTTCAAACATACAAACCGTGAATTTTGAATCCGGTACGTTATAATAAGAATTAT
>JAIPRL010006651.1:13276-26437 GCA_025469235.1 Pemphigus obesinymphae
ATTTACATAAATTTCCTAAAGATGTAAAGTTGCGTGAGAAATGCTCGAACAAATTAAAAAAGGTTCAAACATACAAACCGTGAATTTTGAATCCGGTACGTTATAATAAGAATTATGATATTAATTTTAGTATATAATTTTGTTATAGTTAAGTAATTAAAAATAATAATTAATGTACCTACTGTAAAAATATAGATTTAAGAATTAAACTTTATACTTACCCTTAATTACATAAATAAAAGATTATTGATGAAAATTGACATAATAATACTCAACGAATAACGAAAACAATGTAATTATCACACACACTATCTTAAATCATGCACTGGTTTACCGAGAAAAGAACATTGGTAATATTTGGAGAAAAGCAATATGGCGGTACTTGCGTATCACAACGTTACCAGCATACCTGTTTATTTTGTCATGGATAAAATGAGTACCTACAACAAATAATTACTCTTTGGTGCGCTAGTAAAAAATACAAAACAATCTTATGATTGAATATATTATATCTAATATTATGTAAATAAAATAAAAACATATACTATTAAAAATGTGATAAGAAATAGTTAAATACCTTTAAATTTATCACTATATTTTAGATGGGTAGGTAATTTATATTTAGTTGAAAAGTGGTTTAGCTGAAAAAATTTTCGAAGTTCATGTAATAAGGTGTACTTAATACTAATTTATGTAGTTGTTGACATAATACATTTTTAATATGTAAGCTATAAATTTAAGATGGTTGATTTTTAAAATGAAACATTTTTTGGCATAAAATAAATATTTAAAAATGTAATAGGCACAATACCCATAATGTAGTATTTTAGTATTAGTATTTTAGTATTTTCACATTTAAATATCAATTTATTTTTAATGTATTCATTTACAATGTATTTTTATTATTATTTGAAATAATACTTTCTGTCTTCGACTTGCGAATTATAAAGAGTACACTACACTAACGAATTGTGGTAACGTAATAGTATTTTCTTAATTCAAATGCTACTAAGCCTATAATAAACATTAAAATATAAATTATACATTATTTAAAACATGATAACTTTTTAGATTTTTTATTTGAATTAGATTTTCAAGATAACCTTTTATTTTTTATATTTTATAAAATATTTATATATTATTTTATATTTGACAAATAAGTATAACTTTTTCGTATTCCACCTATATTTTCAATTTGTTAACACGATTTTTAATAATCGGCTCCCAACAAAACATAGTTTAACTTTTCATTTTTCAAACGGTGATAGAACAAATGTTCTACATTCTTTTAAAGTTACACAACATTTGAATTGCATAAACACGTTATTTTTAAATTAATATCACGATTATTCAACAATAAAAATGGTACTAACACAGGGCTATTTTAAAATTACATTTAAAATTTATTGAAATATTTTTAATTTGTTTCATTTTAATTTTTACAAAATTCCTTAAAAAACGTGTGTGTGGCATCCCTTAATAGTTTAAAAAACATTTTTCATTTGACTCCCTGATCAAATGTTATAATTTATAACTATTGCACTATCATATTATTATGATGTTATTGTAAAATTTTTACTTGTAACCTTATAATGTACATGAAACGTCATTTCGTAAATACCTACTTATAATTAATTTTAAAAATTTTCAAGTATCACATTTGTGACCTTGCGTCTAATTATACAATATACTGTACTTAAAAAATAATACTATGTAACTACTTGTTCATATATAAATGTCTTATAAGTATGTCTAAAGTTATGTGGTTCACGAAATTTTAAACATTTTAATGCATTTCAGAGAAGAAAGTCTGGTGTTCTTCTTAAATATATATTTATCTGAATTTATGTTTAAATTAATTATTCTTATTTCTATTCGTCAAAGAGAAGGGGCGTGGTGTGTTAAAAAGAAAATGTCGACAGATCCCAACGCCAAGAAGATGCCAGAAGATGATAACCCATACACATTGTTAGTGTACACTTTCATAAGTCGTAAGTTTTTAACTGCATATTGTTGTACATATCAAAATTTGAAATTGCTTTTTTTTGTAGGCAATGGACATTTGATCGAGATGGAGATTAAGTGGCCAAAGGGGGACCCAATACCATCCGAGGAGACAATTTCAGACTTATTGAGTAGTGATGATGAATATTAAACTATTTTTTTTTTTTTATGTTTTTTAAATCACGTCAATAAAAATATTTAAATGTAATCTGATAATTTTTTTGTATTTTTTTTTATTCAATTTATATAAACTATACCTAACTATTATATACTCCTAATTATTATAATATCATTATTTTTATGTCATTTTGTATAACCTATTTTTTTAAATATTGAACAGGACGATAATAATATTAGGATAGTGGTCATATTGTGTCAGGGGCGGATATTGTGACTTCTTTAAGAGAGGCCATGACTTCTAAATAAAACCAATTTTTACGTGCTAAATATCATTTTTCTAAGCGTATGTAATATATACAATGATAATCTTAGGTGTATAGGGGCATAACTAATTTAATGTGATTACACTAATCTTATCTTCTTCACCTTCATCATCTCTCCAAGCTATTTATTGTCGATTGCCCTAGTTATTAACTTCCACAGATCTTGATCTCCCGCATCCTCCTCATTTACACCCACCCACCTCACATTATTCTCTATTATATACCCCCACCTCTTTTTTGCTCATTTTCCTTACCACTCTCTTTCAATATATATATTTTCTTTTTCTTTACTAATCTTAATATTTGCCTCTGTCTCTTCCTTCCTTAAAACATGTCTGAATACATATATATAATATAATCTAAATTAATTTATTCCCTCTCATTTTTTTCTACTATTTAAGCCACTCAATATATTTATTATTATATAATAACTACACTTTAATATGCCATAGCTAATAAATAACTAATAATATTCATATCATTAATGCCTATCATTAAAGACGAACAAATTTAATAAAATAATTAACTAGATATAGTTAAGTTTATAAGAACAGTTTTTGAACTAATTACAAATTAAAAGTTAATGAATTAATGACATAACTAGTTAAAGTTAAAACTTAAAACTTAATTTTAGTTAATTTAACTCGGTTAATCCAAAAGATAAAGTTATTTTTTTTTATCTTTATATAGGTATATTTTAAATTCTGTATCTACATTTTACCTTAAATTTTAAAGTTACAAAATACAATTTTTAATTTAAAAAAAATAAAAAAATTATTTATAAACAATAAACTATTAAAAGTACTCTTAAAATAAAATCTTTATTATTTATTTTATTTAAGTAAGAACAAATTCTGTGCAAAACACGGAATTAACAAAACTTCTTTGTTATTATGTTTTTTTTATTAAAAGTGGTAGTGTTAATACGTTATTGCCATGTTATGTTTATCATAACTATATTATTATTATGTATTATAAATACTCAATGTCCAACATAAAATCGTTTTGAAGTTTATATTATATAATTTTAGTACGTACCTACTTACAAATAATAAAAATAGTACATATACTCCTTTATAAATACACAATATGGTACATTACTATACTATACTGTAGTAATCTGAAAAATATTCGATAGTTATAACTTGTTTCGCAATATAAGCGACTATATCTCTATCAAAACTTAAAAAAATAAATTATGATTTTCACTATTGATAGCCAAGATAATCAACTGTTTACTTATTTTTAATTTTTAATTCACTATATACATACTTACCTATATGTCTTTAATAAAATTCCATACTCCTTTCAAAAAATGTGAGTTTAATTGTTGTTGTATACTGAAATTATAACATTGTTATCGAAATACATAGGTACCTAGGTCCTAGGTATCGATATAATATAATATATTATAATAAATATAAATATCTACCTTTGTGGAATCAAGTTTGTCTTTTTATCACATTAAAATATCCAGAAGTAGTATCATTTATAAACTTTATTTTTTTAATTTATTTTACATTATATATTATGTTTAAATGTTTAAAATTTATATGGAAAAAGTGGTTGGTTTTAAGTTTATTCTGGTTTGTATTTATTACATGTTATTATTTCGTTTTTCATTATCTACTTATTTTTAAAAATATGAAAATAACAAATGTAACAAATAATTTCATGTAAATTATAATTCATAATTAATATCTAGAAACAAATTATCAATTATATAACTAATTTATTTTAAATAATACATTGAAATATTGATATACTTGATTATTTGATTTTTAATATTTATTATCATTGTTTTTATTTTATAAATATATATGTAGGTAGTACCTAAATATATTCATTATAATTAATGTTAATATTTTTGTTACCTATCACATTTTACATTTTATAAATTTAAAGGATTTGTGGGGATTTCAAATTGTAATTTATATGGTAATATTTAATTAATTGATAGTAGCTATTAATAACTTATTATGATGGAAAATAATATTCCGCATTCTACCACATAACACTACATCAAGTCATGTCCTAGTTATATAAAAATGAACAGGAAAAAAAGACAGGGAATAAATTAAATTGTAAAGACTGCATATTTGTAAATCCTAAGCTATCGCCTCCATCGCAACCACCAACGCCACCATCATCAACCAAATCTTAAAACTTTGTATAGTATGTATTATCTGCAGTGAAATTATAGTGAGTAGTGTTATTATATTCTGTGAATATGATTGTAATGGCATCATAATATAAATTAAACCTTTCTATATAATATAAATTATATATATTGTTAGACCTAACTAAGAAATATTTTGAATTAAAAATTTTTTTGATCTTTAAGTTTAGAGTTATTGAGTCACGTCAATTTAATGACAATTGGTAATTTAAAATTTCATCGATAAAATTAATAGAAGAGACTAATTACTTTTTGGTGCCATAGTAACAGATATATAACAAGCTTATAACTGAATATATATATAATATGTAAAGCAAATAGAAAATAAATCCATAATACTATTAAAAATGTAATAAGAAATAATTTAATACCCTTAAATATATTACTGCATCATCAGGTAATTTATAGCAATTATTAAGTGTTCTAATAACATAGGAAGGTAATTTAAATATTTGGTGGAAAAATAGCTTAGCTAAAACTTTTCCAAGTCTATGTAACAATTTATGTAACAAAGTGTACATAGTATATACTTATGTGTGTTTTTACAATATATATTTATATGTTAGTCGTAGGTTTGAGATGGATAACTTTAAAACTTAAACCTTATTTAATATGAAATAAATATTTCAAATTTTATAGGCACTCACAATGTGTATTACTTAAAGAATAAAACAATAAAATTTAACATTAATAAGAAATTTAATTTAAAAAATATTAACAAATAACTTAACAATATACAATAATTTAAATAAAGACAAGAGAATTTGTTTTGTTTCACACTACTAAATACTAATATTACTTAATCATTATATGCATGACAGTGGTAGGGACCAAAAAGTGATGAGCGTATTTTGGGAGCAAGATTGCATTTTAGGTACTGTGGCCTAGCGTACTGTTCCAACTATCACTCCTATATAGGTAGTTAGTCAACTATGCTAAGTATACTTTATTTATTATAGTCTATAAATATAAGTTATAATCTTTAATTATGTATTATGAGTAGGTACAATATTTTTATTGAATAATAATTCTAATATACCCTGTTATATAATAGCAGAAAACTACAAAAGCAAATTTTGTTCCCGCCTTTTTTTTAAACCAAATATGAAAAGCAGAAATTTCATAGGTGAAAAGTTACTATATTGGTATTTAGGTATATTGGTATATTTAGCCATATTTACTGTATTATTTTAATTTTAAATATATTATTTTTATTTTCTAGAACAAAAAAAAATAAAATACTATAATACTTTTATTCCGTCGATTATTTAAATTTAGTTAAAGTAATACACGATTAACGTTATATTAAATTTCTTTGTCTTTTAACCACTATTTGGACATAAATACCTCATCATTTATAATTTTGATGAAAAAATTTAAACAACTATAAAAAAAATCTTGACTACGGATTTTCGAGATTTTTTTATTGTAATTAGAATAAATTATTTTAAACTTTGAATAAAATTATTAGGTCTTAAAACCCAAAATCACCCCTTTTAGGTCTCGAAATCTAAAATTAAATTTCAAAAAATTAAAAAAATTGTAATCAGAGTGAATATTACTAAATTAAATATTTGATGTAAATATCAAGATTTTAATGTCAATATTTTCGCAATTACGAAGAAATAAAAATCTCGATTTGAAAAAATGGTATTTTTGTCGTTTTTTGGTCATGTTTTAGTAGTTTTTCCTTATTTATTGAAGAAACTATTAAGAAAATCATAAAATGACATGTCTAAAGTACCAACTAGATCCAATTTTCTACTAGAAACCGAGTAAGCTTGTAAAGATCGAAACACTCCTTCTAGTAGAAAAATTGTTAACAGAAATACAAAGAAAAAAAAAACATCATTGTAAAACCACAAACTCCCTCGTTATAATATTTTATACCTATTATATTATTTATAATATCACAGCTGATAATGGGTACCTTTTACTATAAGTGGTTATCACAATCAAAGTGGCGGTTAATATACCTTTTTACCTTGGTAACATGTAAAAAAAAACTTTGGTACTCAATTACCATATCAATTAAGTATTTTATAACCCTTGGCGACCGTTACATTTTTAAATTTGTAGGGTTTATTAAAATTGTGGAATCACAGATGTGTTACCTACACATTTTTTGTGAGGTTATCTCTATGGAATACTCACGGAAAAATAGTGATTACCCAATAATATCCATGATAATATAAAAATCGCACATTATAGGTATCACATATTGTTTAATTAATATTTTTGAACCCCTGATCTGGTTAAACGTGTAATGTAACCGAGGGCGCAAATTAACTGGACGGGTTATAATGGTACTAGGGACTAAAAGGGTTAAAGATCGATAAGAAAAATATCGTACAATTTATCTAGGAATGTATTTCTTAAAGTTCAAAATATATACATATTACGGTTATTTTTTCTGAGTTTCAAATATTTTATATCAAATTATACCCTTATTCAGGACCAAGACATTCGCGGGTATATCCTGAAGATTTTCATCTATTTTGAGATATTTTCTGGCGAAAAGTATATGAACCATTTCTAAATGAAAAACAACCCGCATGGCTTCTAAATTATTTATATAGGTATTTATATTTATTTATTCACTATTTTTTCGGGAATATTTCATAGATATAACCCAAAAAAAAACACATATGTGCTTCCAAAATTTTAATAATCCCTACTTCTTCTTCTCCTTCGCCTTTTCTCCCAACTATTTGGGGTCGGCCACACTGGTCCTACACTTCCACTTAACTCTATCTCCCGCATCTTCTTCACTTACTCCCACCTTCCTCATATCACTCGCCATTACTTCCCCCCATCTCTTTTTCGGTCTTCTCCTCCCCCTCTTACCAACAACATTTTTGGCTCCATTGTTGACCTCCCAGGCATAAACCCAAACTGATTTCTAGTAACAGTTGTCTCACCTCCTACCCTTTTATCTATTATCTTTTCCCAAATCTTCATACTACGGCTCATAAGTTTTATCCCTCTATAATTTCCACAATCCTGTACATCTCCTTTACCCTTGAATATTGGTACTACACAACTCTTCCTCCACACTTCTGGAATTTGTCCTTCTACTAGTATCTTATTAAAGAACTTGGTCAGCCATTGTATACCTAAACTTCCTAATACTTTCCATACTTCTACTGGTACTCCATCCGGTCGCATCGCTTTCTTATTTTTAATTTTTCTCACAGCATTCCACACTTCCTCTTCCTTATTAAATCCACCATACCTAAATTCCACTCTACCCGATCAATTGCCTCTCTAGGAAATTCTTCATTTAATAATCCTTCGAAATAGTCTTGCCATCTCTTTATCACTTCCTTTTCCTCTGTTAACACCCTCCTATCCTCATCTTGAATGACCTCTTTAAAGTACCAACTAGATGCAATTTACTACCGGAAACCAAATAAGCTTGTAAAGATCGGAGCATTCCTTCTGGTAGAAAAAGTGTTAACAGAAAAATAAAAAAATAAAATAAACATCATTGTAAAACCACTAACTACCTCGCTACGCTCAGAATCTAAAATAAATTATAAAGATCAAAATTATCTAGCCAATATAGGTGCCAATTTTTAAGCATTTTATAAGCTGTTGAAAAAAAAATCAAAAAAATCGATATTTTAACAGCTCATAAAACATGTAAAAATGCATACATCAAAAATCAATAAATTCATCAGTCACTAGATAATATTGTTATGTAATTATTTTATGATATAATTTTTTTTTTGTTTCATATTTCTAATACATTTGTAAGTTGATAAAAATGAAAACGTTGATACGAGTTTTTCATTGGAAAATTGTCGGTATGGCAAACTGATAAATACTATTAATACTATTAAGTGAGTCTGTTGTTCAACTTTTTATGGAATAAATCGAGTTTATGGCCCAAGCGTTGGTTTTACTTTTTTTTTCAAAATCCTTTCTTTTTTATACTAAATACGATAATGTCTAGATTTTTTTTTACTACGGAATAATAAATGAGAATTTTGAGAAAATTAAAAAAAAAAAACATATACCTATTTAATTTTTAAGAGCTAGATATTTATTTACGTATGTTTAAAAATTTTTAAACATTCCTAACCTGCTACTACAAAAGTAATATTTTTTTTTTTTATGTGGAACTTAATAGTCCTTTTTTAAGCAAGTTTGGTGATTATATATAGTGACATAGTCTATAACCATAACTAGTTTATTTGTTATTTTCTAATTTATAATAACTTTTCGTCTTATTTCCCATATAAAAAGTAGTTATTACACTTTTAAAAACTACTTAGGAAAACAAAATATGACCTGTATAAAGTACCAACTAGAACGAATTTCTTATTGAATAACTCTATACCAGAAAACTCTTACTTTATTCCTTTTGCCCGATTAAGTGTAAGTATATATACATAAAAAAATCACATCAATGTAGAAACAATACATATATTGCTACGCTCAGAGTCTAAAATAATATACAAAAACGAAAATATGCCGAGAGCATTAGAAAAAGTATTATAGGAAACAATTAGTTAGTCATCATAAGATTATCTACAAATGAATAATAATAGTAATAATAATAATAATTTTTATATATACCTACCTATATATTTATATTTAATTTTTATTTAAATATAATTATAAAAATATTATAATATGTATATAATTATAATTATATTTCTCAACTTAATTAATTTTTTATTTTATACAGGTACATATATTTTTATAGTAAGGTACGTATTAATAAATCATTATTATATTTTCCCATAATCCCTCCTTATAATAATAATAAATAGAATAAAATAATAATATTTTAGTAATTTGTTACGGACATTATCTTAAGACTAGACTAGGTAAATCGTGGATTGCCTAACAAAAGACGAAAAATAAATGAAAAAGTAATTTTAATAGTAGTACGCATTACATTTTAAATCAGGGAGTCAAAATGGGTTAACGTTTTTCAGGTTACATGTTTAAGACGGTTTTCATTTTCTCCGGTTCCGGATACGTGGTTAAAAAAAAGTTTTCATTTTTTTTCGGGTTACGATTTCGGGCATAATACGGTTTTAATATTTTATGCATTACATGGGTTTTCAACCAGGGTTCAAACTCGTTTTGACTCTTTGTTTTAAATTCAAATCATAATTATATATAAATTTTGGTGATGACTGATGACAATGTAATGTCACTAAATTGATAGAATTAATTGTAATTTTATGATGATTATTATGATATAATATTAAGTTTCCAAAGGCAATGTTTATCCTTTATAATACTTAATAGATTACTTGAAATATGTAAAATAAATAAATAACACTTCCTTTATTTTCCATGATGATCCACACACAAAGGTAGATGGAAAGGAAATAACGTTTATTACAATATACCTAATTTATAATTTTCCTTAATGGCTAAATATAAATACTTACAAAAGAAAGTAATAGACCGAAATAATATACCCATATGAAGTTGTATTAATTTAAGTAGCTATTATATTATTAATTATTATACCTGGATTTAAATAAAATATAATTTAGAAAAATTATTACTAAATAATTAAATCTTTGACCAGCTATACGAGTATATAGTATACAATTACTAGAAAAACATTCTACTCATAACCAATAGAACCTTACAGTTTTTAAACCTGACATAGATTGGATTTGATAAAAAAATTTTTGAGGGTGTTTTCGTAAAATTTGCACCCCAAGTTTTGTATTAGTTTTTTTTCTTGATGTTGCAAATTGTTGCAAATATCAAAATGAAGGTAAAAGTTTGTAGATTTAAGATAAAAATTTTCGATATAGGACAATTTTGGGGAGACCATTTAACTCAGCACCCTGAACAAAAATTTAATTTACGCTACAAAGAGGATGGTGGTAATAAGTTGCAAAATATTAGCACCTATTATTACTAATATTGCTACTAGTCCGGATCGATCAAACAAAGTCGGGGAGTAACTTCACACAGGCAACCGGAATAAAAATGGAAAATAAATATTTGCACTAGTCCCTAATCGATCGGACAAAGTCGGAGGGCTGCGTGAAGTTGGCCACCCGAATTTAAAAATAAATTTTTCGCCATGAAGGGGTCGGTTGCAAATTTTTTCAACTCGGTTGCGATTAGTTGCAAAAAAGTTGCAAAATATTGACACTAGTCCAGAATCGATTGGACAAAGTCGGGGAGTGGGCAACTACACACACGTTACCTATGCTAGTACATATTAAACAAGGATTGTACCTATATTGTACTACTATGGTTTGTCAACGATTTTTCGGTTCTGGATAAATTTTAAAAACAGAATATTATATAATAGAGCAAATAACTACTAGGTAATGAAGTTTGAAGTTCACGTCATGGAAATATGGAAATATGCGTAGAAATTATCTGGCATATCTCGGGGAAACAAATTACTTATATACAATTTCGTTTTATATTTATATATATATATTATATATGGCATAAGTACAGGTATAATATCATATAAGAAATAAACAATATAAAATACCCAACTAGAATAATTAAGTACACCCATACTACTAAAATATAATATCAATTATTTTCATCATAACGATTATTATTATTTATTGCCAATGTCCATATTGTACAAAATCAATTTTAAATATTATGGAACTCAAATTTCGTATTATAAAATATTTTATATTATTTTCATAAAAAACAATTATCCAGATAAATTAGCTTACATAAGTTACATTTCTATCTAAGATAATTGCTTAGATAATTTGGTATTATTTAGGTGGATAAGTAAAAGTTTGTCTAGATAATACTCAACATTGATAATAAATGGATCTATGACAATCGATATAATATATTTAATATTATTTACACATAATGTAAACAAATGTACCTATCTATGTTGTCTTTTTTATTTAAAAAAAAAAAAAACAGATTTATTATAATTAAAATAATCATTATACGCGTAGATTTCGTAAGGCGTTAACACACAACTTGCATACCCAGAGAAAACACCACTGATGTCTACATAATAATTTTAAATGTTATTATTAGTAAGATTGACGGAACGTCCGCCGATGCCTTCGAAATCGTAGCCCCCATCCCGAAACATGGAATGACCTTGGTCTCTGGGTTCCTGCTACCACGATCGCGGTTTATACTATTTACCTCTCTTGCGTTACTTTTGAGTTCCGCCGACAAAAGACGCAGCGGCCGTGGCGGTGCAATTCATCGGCATCGGTGAACAGACTCCGATCACGTGCAGCCATAGTGCAACCGCGATCGTGGTACCAGGAACGCAGAAGTCGCCAATACGGGCGCTCTCAGTGCTTTCTAGTGATGTAAAATTATCGTTATAATCTAATAATAAAATTAAGAATATTTTGTAATTTTCTTTTTTTAGCCATATTTTATTTAATAACCAAATTTTATTTCATTATTATTAATGAATAATCGATGAATGATGTTATATTTATATATTAATAAACAGTTATCTAAACTTCTTTTTTATTATTCAAAGTAATGTTAAACAAAATATAATACTCAAATGACCACAACCGGTACACTCACGACTCACCCTATTTAATACCTACACAGCATGGATATATTTATTAAATTTTTAATAATGTTGAATAATAATAATAATGTCGAATAGATATTGTTGTCAAATAATGTTAGAAATGAAACAGATTTCAGGCTGCTAGACGGTAAAAAGTCAGTGGTGTGTTGTAGGTTCCCTATGTTTTCTATGTATTTTGCTATATTATTCGACATTTTACAATCACGATCTAATATGCCGTGTGACCAGCAGAAAAGTAGAACTGGCAAATTAACGAGGCAGCAACAACGAACATCCCCAGTTTACATCTATATGAAAAAAACGCGAACACCGGTCGTTATTTGGGTCCTGAAAACTACATATTTATATATATAAAAACAACAGTTATTATATATATATAATAACTATTGTTTTTATTTGAATATTTATAAATACATTTTTCGAGTGGAAATGTCCTAAGTATAAAAAAAAAACGGGGGAAGAATGTTCTAGATTCATAAAAAATACATTATTTTATAGAACATTTTTTGCAATTTTTATTCTTAAGCTTTTTGTTATACTACAAACAAAAAGTAAATAAAAGGTTATTTCATGACCTTTGACCTCGAATAACCTTTGAAGCCTAAGTGATATCAATAGGGACCTTTTACATGTTATTTATAATGATATCAGGTGTATGCAAAAATTCAGAGTACCCCTACTTTTTTCTAATTTGACTTGGCTATTATTAATACCGGGCAAGGATATTATTAATAATACCAGATAGACCTACACCTACTTACTTATGTTCTGTGATATACTTACATACCTATACTATAATCAATCTGCTTAAATAAAATGTATTTTTGTATATTTAACGGTATAATAATTTTAATTATTTTAATTATTTTAATTATAAAAATATTATAATATGTATATAATTATAATTATATTTCTCAACTTAATTAATTTTTTATTTTATACAGGTACATATATTTTTATAGTAAGGTACGTATTAATAAATCATTATTATATTT